>JAZHYW010033917.1:0-68159 GCA_037355805.1 Ixodes ricinus | reverse complement strand
ACTGCAGCGATTGTTGCATGCGCGTGACCTTGGTGTGGTTGTAGACTCGAAATTAGATTTTCGTTTACGAGTGTCTCGTGTTGTTATTCATGATCTCAACTGCCTTGGCGTCATTTCGCGGTTGACAAAAAAGTTTCGGTTTCCTGAGTGTCTGTTAACCTTGTACTGTGCACTTGTTAAATCGCGTCTTGAGTTCGCGTCCGTAATATAGAACTCTATTGCGTTGTCACACAACAATTAAATTGAAAATGTTCTGCGTAGATTCATACGAATTTTAAATAGACACATTGGCCACCGCCGCTTTTACGACTACAACTCTCTGTTGGTGGACCTCAATCATCTAACTCTGCATGATTGAGAAACTGATAGAGATATGCACTTTCTAGATAAGGTTGTGCATGGTGCTATTGACTGTTCAGAGTTGTTGATGGCCTTGAAATTCCGTGTGACCTCTGGCGGTCATCCAGCTGCCGAGACACTTTTTATTCTAACATGCGATCAATCTGTCCGATGACACAATTGGAACAAACCTATAATGCCTTGTCTTTAGATGATGATATTTTTGTTTGATTTCATTACTTAAACAAAAATATTTATCTTCTGTATTCACTCATTGAACAGTGCACTGCCGCCGAGGCCACTTGGCTGTTGGCAATCACTAAATAAAATCACCTACCTACCTTCCTACCTACCTACCTACCTACCTCCCTACCTACCTACCTGCCTGCCTGCCTGCCTGCCTGCCTGCCTGCCTGCCTGCCTACCTGCCTACCTGCCTGCATACCTGCCTACAAACCTGCTGACCTAACTACCTACCTATCTTCCTACCTACCTACCTACTCACCTACCCTCCTACCCACCCACCCACCCACCTACCTACCTACCTACCTACCTACCTACCTCCCTGCCTACCTACATACCTATCTACCTACTGACCACACCTAGTTACCCACCCACCTACCCACCTACCTACCTACCTACCCACCTACCAACCTACCTTACTACCTACCTACCTACCTTCCTTCTTTCCATCTATTTATCTATCTAAATAAACTTATCTGCTGTACGGCCCACTGTCAACAACGATCATGCCCCCTCCTTTGTTAGATATATTGATGATACTTCTTTCTTAATCCAACCGATGAGCAAGAGGTATTAAACGTATTTCAATGACTAGAAAACAGTAAACGTATCGACATTAAACACTACAAATTAAGTCAGTTAATTTTATATTGAATATAATTGCACCGTACCAAGCAAATATATATAATTTATCATTATCATTCGGTCAGTTTGCCACCGACACGAGGTCGGCCAAAGGGACTGTTTTGCATAAATAAGGCGATAAACATGTGAATAATTACAGGCCTATTTCTGTGCATTAAGTGTTCTCTGGGCAATTTAAAAAAAATTAAGAGCCTTGACCCCTTTTTTATGACAATACATATTAAGAGATTTTCACTTTGGCTTTCGAAAAAGTAGATAAACCGAAGCAGTCTTGTTACTCGAAAAAGAAATTATATTACAAAATGTAGAAACTAGATTGATTACGTTAGGTTTTTTTTTTATTTCGCAAAGCCTTTGATGTCCTCAACAACAAACATTGCTTGCGAAACAAGGTGTACATGGTGTCCGTGGCATACCCCTATCTTTGCTTTACTCATATTTAGACGGTAGGAAGCCGTGGGGCTATTGACGGTTTTTTCTCGTCTTTTGAAAAGGTTCTTAGTGGTGTACCGCAACTAAGCCTACTTGGACCCATTTTATTTAATGTTTACATGAATGACCCAGTAATATTGACAATCAAGTACACTTCGTTATATATGCAGATGATGCGAGTCTGTTTCTGTCAGCGGCTGATACTGACAGATTAATACGCTAAGAATATTTTATTTTAAATACATTTTCAGTCTAGTCTGAGGTTGATCTACTAGGAGTAAATACGGCGAAGTATAAATCCATTTTATTCAGGCTGAAAAATAAACCAATTTCAATTAATAATTCATTCAAACTTGGTACTTCATCAATTGAGCCGGTCAACCAAAATAAAATACTGGGTGTATTTTTTTTCAGAGAAGATGACATATGATTGTCTTGTTAACTATATGATAGCAAAACTGTCTCAGGCCGTTGGCATTTTTATTTACGTTGCCGCAAAATTTTATCACT
Source organism: Ixodes ricinus (assembly GCA_037355805.1). Taxonomy (NCBI): domain Eukaryota; kingdom Metazoa; phylum Arthropoda; class Arachnida; order Ixodida; family Ixodidae; genus Ixodes; species Ixodes ricinus. The sequence goes on along the minus strand of JAZHYW010033917.1, from coordinate 65,990 downwards.
CAACAATAAGTTAAAAAAATATATTATGCATTATTTAATTCCCACATAAATTTCTGTCACCTCGTATGGGCTACTACAACAAACATAAATGTTAAAGACATTTTATTATTACAAAAGAAAATTTTACGATCTATTGCTGATGTTTCCTGTATGAACCATACAAAACCATTATATTTGTAAAATATCAAATTACTTCTGTCGAACGCATCTATGTGCATCATTTACTTCACTCCATTCGTTTCTCGTAAACAGCATTCATAGACTTTTGATACAGTGTTTCTAAACTTGCGGGGCATGACAGTCATACCACGACACGTCGCATATAATTATGGTCCTCTCTCGATCGAGTACAAAAATAAAATTTAGACTCCTTCCATTGTAATGTGTTTTTCATATCAAATAAATTCCTCACAAACAACATAAGCATATATACGAATAGCAGGGACCACTTACACCTCATATGTGTCCTCTTTCCTAATAAGTGCAACTTATAGATTCCCCATTCTTCAGTATTGTATAATTTGTTTATATAAAATGTTCCTGCGTACTGTGTATCGTTTTATGAAAGCTGCTGCCAATGTAAGGGGTTCCCAGACCCAGTCAAGCTGTTTGAACAGACTTTTGTCTGGGACTCCCTCTAGTGTTCTGGAAAATAATAAAACATTGATGGATTGATTGATTAATATGAGCGTCCAAGCCTATTTTTGAATCGAATTGAAATTACTTTAGGTAGCACAAAATGGTAGGATTAATCCCTGGCCTCCCGTTTTTTGGTGCAAAGCACAGTTGGCCCTGTTTCAAAAAAAAAAAAAAAAGAACAGGGGATTTTGTGTTTGTTGTTCTGGTGACGTGCGGCCCCCTTGCCGAGTTTTGCTTTATCGAGAAGGACGGTGTGGCCAGTTGTACCCTGTATCAAGTTTTCCGGTGACGAGTGGGAAAGTGACGAGTTGGGTCGGTTCCCTTTTAGTTCTCAGAAGGCTGGCGGCAGCGCTCGAGACAATTCGTGCCGTTTCGTGCTCTCCACGCGCTAAGCTTCATCGAGGTTGTCGCACGTGCAAATAAACGAAATTTCCCTCGGTGCAATGCGGCAGCGGTGGCGTAGGCAAACTGGCTGGCGACATCTAGTGACATCGGTCTATTCATACCGATCCACTCTCCTGATTGCGCGTTCAAATGTTACTCTCTGAAATCCTTAAAATGGCACCCACTCGCCCAAACAAATCAAGCTTCCAGTGACGCTAAGGCCATCCAAGCGGTACTCGAAAGCGCGCCACTCGCACAGAATGTAAAGCAAAATCGTATAAGAGGCAAGGGTCGTTACGTGTAGCGCGGATAGGCAATCCACCGCTCAAACGAGGTTGATTCAGCTGCGTTGGATTGGCGGTCCGCGGGTCGGGAGTGAAGCAGCGAGTGTGTCGCGTTGGCAGCACGTGCAGCGCGTGCCCGAGCACGTTTCAGGACGGATCAAGTCTTGGGCCGACAAGGGCGCGCACGGCGGGCGTTGAGAGCGACGCCCCGAGGTCTTCCCCCACCGAGAGCGGGGTTCTCGCCGGGACAAAGCGCGCAGTTCCTGCCCACGGAACACCGCGAGCGCCGTTAAAAAAACACGGGCTTTATCTGGAGTGGGAATGTATCCGAAGCGATGGACGGATTTGCACGGCGCTTCCGAGATCTGTAAGAAAGTGCCATCACTTCTTTTTCACCTTCTTTCCTTCTTAAATTTAAGGGCCTATGATATTGCGTACGAATATCCACGACTCAAACATACTTAGAAGAATGTATTTTGTGGCGATACCATATTGATATGTAAAGAACTCTGAGAGTTGAACCATGGACCCTATTTCTTTCAATATCAGTGAAGCTGTGCACGTAGAGAGCATCTATTTTTTTAATTGAATCACGGCTCAAAAGAATAGCTACTTTAAGAGGAAATACTTTTAGCTCGACGATTTCCGCACATCCGTGTTTACTTGGTCACGTAGAATGGCCACACAACTCTACAATTATTTAGAACTACTAAGTTCGCTCAAACGAATCTTTATTGGAATACATAACATAATTAATACAACCCCTTTCGAATTTATTCAACACACGTAGTTTCTTGGACTCTATTGATAGGCCCCTCCGCACTGCTCATTGTGTTGCGGCTTCACATTTTTTGTAGTTTCCAGAAAATGCGTGACTACGTAATAAAAGAAAAATAGTTATTAAGGATACTGCGTCCTGTCACTGAAAGCCATTTGGGTAAAACCTTCAAATCATATACATATATTCCACCGAATTTTAAAAAAAGAATATTTTAGTGGGATTAAGAGGTATTTTGAATTCCGTCTTATGTCTAGGATTCCATAGTTTATTGGTTTATTTTGCCATTCATTCTTTTAGGGATTTGTTTTCACGGATTCGGTGTTCTAAAAGTCAATTTTCATTGTCAGCAAAAAAATAGATAAAATAAAATTAGCGTTATGACATAGGAATGGTGTAACTTCCAGTGGATAGGCGTGCGACCGGACTGCCTCAAACTTTCCGGTACAGGCTGAAAGCAAGCTAGGGGATGTGGTCGCAAAGAAGGAAGGAGCCTGGCGCACAGTTGAGAGGGGGCTGTGTTCCACGTCAACGCGAAACAAGAGAAACATTTTCTGCTCCTGATGCTTCGGGTGTATTGCTTTCTTTCTAGTCAGCTTCAAGCCAAGGTGCTCGGATTCCCCGAGTTTGATCAGATCTGCTGAGGGTTAAATTTTCTGGGTTCTTGTTATTTACCTAAAACGCGGTAACCTAGTTATATGATAAGCAGGGTTTCGTGTTTTGAATAAATCCCATATATCGTCGTTAAAATGTTACTCAATTCGTATTTATTAGAAAAATTAAATTTTTTTCGAACTCACAATGCCGATAAAAAACAAAAGGAAAGTATTCTAGAAATAAGCTTTGTCTGAGCGAAGGTGGATATACAAATTAATATGATCTACCTCGTCAAATAAATCGTAACAAATCGTGACCTTAATCGTGATTTTTGTCAAACCAGTTTTACTGTCACAATTTAAATCCAACCTTTCCCGCAAGATTACTTCTGAAATTATATTTTATATACGTTTCATTAGAAAGTTATGCTTTCTATGTCAATTTGTCTTGTATTTAACTCAAATAAGTATCCAGCAAGAAAAATTTGTATAAGGCTGAACACGCGCAAAAACAGTGTACTTCTGAGTAAATCAAAACGCTGAGCATAATTTCTTCCTTTCACTTCGTTGGTCAGCTACATAATGTTCTATTGCAATACAGTCAAAACACAAACTAAATAAACTCACGTCAGAGAAGAAATTTTCTATTGCAATCAAATGAAACTTTGAAAAAAATACAAATTGCCTAAATTACTAAGAAAATCACGTTTTTGTTTTGGTATGTCGCGTATGTCAGCAACAAGTTTCAATTAAAGTAGTTCACATTCACAGTGATTTTTCTTCCACGCTGTTATCAGTAATCGGACGAATTTATCATTCAATTTACTCTGTTGAAAAAAATCTCGTAAAGACTCACTATTTGTTGGTTACAGTGATTTAGATTAAATTAATCTGACTGAAATCGCCAAAAACATAATATTTATTTCATTAAAACAAATTCACATTTTTTTTTCTTTTTGCCTTGGCCAGAGCTACAGGTTCAGTAGTCCTAAAAAAAGACCCATCAAGTTTTTTTTTTTTCATATTTTGGACGATTGACAAAGTGCAAAGTGAGGTTTACCGTTTCTTTCATAAAGTTCTGTTCCGGAAAACGTGTCATTGTAATATTTGGGTCAGAATAAATCAGCAGAACCCATCCTTTGGGAATGATTATCTACGTTAATGCGAATAGCATCAAACGGTGCGGAGTTATGCGCGTTCGTCAGGTGGCCGGCACACTCTAGATACGCCAGCCCACTCTGAGGCGATTCTAAATTTGTTGACACTTTCACAGCCCTGCGCACGGTCTCCGCAGCCCAGCACGTGCGTTTGTGTCAGCTTAGGAAGGCGAGCAAAGCACGCGCCATACGCACAAACACTCAAAATGGTACCGACCAGACTTTCTGGCGTCTCAGCTAGTCTCAACCAACGGTACTCTAAACGGTTGTTTATATCTTTACCATAGGACGCGCTTACAGCGCTGTCACAGCTACCGGTGCGCGCGGTTCCATGCACGAGGGCTCATTCCGCTCTCGTGAGGCTGAGCACGGCCGCTGCATCACCCTCTCCCGAGCGCGGGAGAGGGTGAAGCGTCCTATGGTAAAGATATAAACAACCGTTTAGAGTGCGTTGAATGACTGCCTTCACAGCTCTGTGGTTAGCGCGTCTGCCTGCTGATCAAAGGGTCAACGGTTCAAATCCCAGCCGGCGCCGGGTCTTTTTTATTTATTTATCGACCCGCCGCGTAAGAGGTTAGATAGCCAGATAGATAGATACATAGACGAAAAGTGCGTGAAGTAGCCAAAGAATGCTATTCGCATTAATATTCGCATTAAAAAGCCACTGTTCTAAGTCTCACTTTGAACGTCTTTGAGGAAGGTGGGGTTGCCATTTTATAGCAGTGAAATTTCGGGTCATAGAATGCAGCGGTGCAGCTGAAGATTATAGCTTCTATCTCAGGGCTGCACCACGCGCAGACGCAGGGTGGAGGGGTCGAATGGAATAGGAATCCAGCTTTGCAAAGACTACATTGAGGGTTTCAGTAATTTTAAAGACGCGATGTTCGTTCATTACAGGGGCGATGTAACGAATTTCGTTCTTATGCGCGAATAGTGATTAGAATGAATTCCTGATGTTATGGACTTATGAAACACACATTCGTTTTTCACCGCACGCAATCGAAGTCGTAGAAAAAATTAAAGACAAACGAGCATCGTTCGCCCCCTCAACTCGCAGCCAGAACAAGCGGCCAAGTGATCTAGAGCCGAATATATGCCTCCAATGTTGAGCGTAGCCACCCGCTGGGCTGGTAAAGCACAGGACACATTCTGAGTTACAGACACTTCTATGTTTCGGTAACTTTCGTCATTGCAGCGATTGGACACGGGTCGCTACCCGAATGCTTGTCGAGTTATTGATTGTCACGAGGCCAAATCGAGCGCTCACGCAGTGCTCTGGTCCAACCTATGAGCCACATTCAAATATCATTCCTGGGGTGTACTTCGACCCTCCAGCTACGTCATCAACTTTTGCGAAGAGATTCGTAGAAAACGTTCCCTTGGGTCCTTGAAATCAAACCGCAACAAAGGCGTTTTTCTGGTCAGTGGTGACGCGTGCGAGTATACTTTTGTCTCACTAGTGCCAGTACGCTCGTGCAAAGTGAATAACATTCCAAGCGAGTATCGTTGCATGGCCCCTTTAAAGCAACACTTTTATACGTTTTTTTTTGTTGTTGGAGAATTAGTATTACTAATGGCAAGGGCTCGATCCCCAATTTAGCTGAAGAAATGTGATTGGACTCGGGTGAGTTTTTTTTTAAATTTAGAACAAACTTGTGTGGGGACAGTCTTTTCTTTTTAAACTTTGAATTATTTGGACACAGAAATATTGAACTCTGAATTTAGGAGAACCAGAAATCTCTCAAAAATAAACTCCGATAGACTCCGAGTTTAGAAGGGAAAAATAAACTCGGAAAAACACCCTCCGAATTTCACGAAGAATAAACTCCGACATCACGGATTCCTAGTCATGATGGATATTATACTGTAGGAATAATGGTAATGACCATCGTGCATTGCGCGTTACATAAGCTGTGTGTACACCCGCGGTTATTAGGGTACGGTACATTCTGATAAACCAACTTATTTTATATTCAGCAGTGTCATCATGGAAAAAACCCATCCTTTGGGAATGATTATCTACGTTAATGCGAATAGCATCAAACGGTGCGGAGTTATGCGCGTTCGTCAGGTGGCCGGCACACTCTAGATACGCCAGCCCACTCTTGAGGCGATTCTAAATTTGTTGACACTTTCACAGCCCTGCGCACGATCTCCGCAGCCCAGCACGTGCGTTTGTGTCACTTAGGAAGGCGAGCAAAGCACGCGCCATACGCACAAACACTCAAAATGGTACCGACCAGACTTTCTGGCGTCTCAGCTAGTCTCAACCAACGGTACTCTAAACGGTTGTTTATATCTTTACCATAGGACGCGCTTTACAGCGCTGTCACAGCTACCGGTGCGCGCGCGTTCCATGCACGAGGGCTCATTCCGCTCTCGTGCTAAGCCTCACGAGAGCGGAATGAGCCCTCGTGCATGGAACGCGCGCGATGGTAAAGATATAAACAAGTTTTTAGAGTGCTTTGAATGACTGCCCTCATAGCTCTGTGGTTAGCGCGTCTGCCTGCTGATCAAAGGGTCAACGGTTCGAATCCCGCCGGCGCCGGTCTTTTTTATTTATTTATCGACCCGCGGCGTAAGAGGTTAGATAGCCAGATAGATAGATAGATATATAGATAGATAGATAGATACATAGACGAAAAGTGCATGAAGTATCCAAAGAATGCTATTCGCATTAATATTCGCATTAATATTCGCATTAAAAAAAGCCATTTTGTTACGAATGTGGAGGAACGCACTTTTGCTCACACTGCGTAGCGCTAACGGAGTGCACATTCAGCGCTGATGAGGAGGTAATGAAGACGCTAGATTTCGAAACGGTGAAGCTCGACGCTTTTAGTGTGAAGTACATTGTGACACAAAGGGTTCAATGAGTGTTTGAAAGGACCACATAAACCGGTTTGTGAACGTATTGAGCTAAGATTTTGCATAAACGTGGTCATAGAACGTGAATTGAAGTTAAAAGAATTTCACTGTGCAAGCTTACGTGAGTAAAAAAGTGAAATGAAAAACTTGAAATGCCTACTTAGGGCGGCCATCTGCGAAGGCGTCTAGAGAGCCTAGATTACAAAGACGTTCCAACTGTTCGATCATGTGGTTTATGGGCCGCGTTTGCAATACGAATTTTGCTAAGCTGGCAAAAGCGTGTGTCGTCTGCAAACGTCTTTGCTTTTCCACTTGCCTTCCTCCTCTCCATAAAAAACGCAGCGCATGCGCACTTGCGATCAATCTCCGCAGGATTCATTGGCGATTGCAAAGGCTGCCCATGGTTTGCCCACGGTTTGCCATCCTTTGCATCTGCAAAGGCTGCCCATGGTTTGACATGAACCCTCTCTGCAATCAAGGCTCCCCACAGGCGGCCACGACGGAGCTCCCTCATGGTAGAATACGCCAAAACAACAAGGACAAAAAAGAAGGGAGAACTAGACAGGAGGCGGCAAGCTCGGGACTAGCAGACCTGCTAAAATGTTACGGAGATCGGTGCGTTAGCGTGGCTTCGATTAAACCGGCGGGCAAAGAGACCCAGTGCTTGCGAACTGAGTCATGGCAGGGTATTGGTTGAGCGACGCAATGAGGCAGAGTGTTTATACCCATGTTTTTCTGGATATTAAACACTTGAAGTTGGCGCATTTTTTTTTCTTGTTCTCCTTTCTCGTCCGTGTGCAAAAAGCGCTACCATGTTTTCAATGTATCATCATCATCATCATATCATTATCATCATTTATTTTTCCTTCGGGGCCCACGGGTATTATACGAGGAAGTGAACGTTCGAAAAAAAATATTAGATATAAAAAACGCGTTGTAATTTAATTATATGAAAGAAAGAAAAAGGGTAATGTCTCCAGCAAATTTATTAGTGTCAATTATGAAAACCATTGGGTCAGGTAGTGCGTTCCAGTCGTCAATGGTCAATGTAAGGTTGACGTTCGATGAGTGACGGTTCACATTGAAATTGGACGGTCTTTACAAGAATGGTCAAACCGAGGAAAAATACGGTGAGGAGGTGATAGCAAACATTGTCTGAGATGATTGTTGTGGTAATTGATCCTGTGAAGTAGAGGGAGACGAGACACGCTGCGGCGGTGAGAAAATGTGTCAAGGTTAGCTGATTGGTGAAGTCCCGTTATGCTAGCACATGGGGACTAGTCATAATAATTAAAACGAAGGGCTCTGCTTTCAACGGATTCCAGGCTGTTAGTTAGATACACCTGCCACAGGGACTATATGCGAGAAGCTAATTCTAGTTTAGTTCTGACCCAGGTAGTATCAGTTAGTTGTTTTACTGGGGATGTAGCTTGTCTGTGGTTGCGGCGAAGAAATCTGAGAGTACGGTTAGCATCGGCGATGACAGATGCTATATGAAAGGTCCATCACCCATCAGATGTCAGATGAATTTCTATGCCTTGATGCGATGTGCAAGCACTTCCTAGGATACTAGAAAGGTAATAAGAGAAGGATAGAACATCTAAACTACGGGAAAACTATAGACATTTACATTTAATATAGTTTAATGCAGTTTTCTATTTCTGACACCACTGAATTATAGGTGACAGATACTTCTCCAAGATTAGTTGTTCGTGATGCGAATGAACCGGTCTGCATATGACACAGTCGTCGGCGAAAAAAACGTACTGTAGAAGAAATGTCATGGTGGAGATCATTAATGCAGATTAAAAAGAGAAGGGGCAAAAAACTGCCCTGAGGTACGCCAGACGTGACCGTACATGTGGTAGATATTACTTTGTTAATAGAAGTGTACTGAGTGCGATTGGTGAGGTATTCGTAAATTCACTTGAGTACCGAGGGGTGAATGTTAATATCACTTAGTTCCATTAGAAGACGCTAATGTGGGACCTTGTCAAATGCTTTGGAGAAGACAATAAAGATGGCGTCGGTTCGAACATTGAAACCGAAATTTGAGCATACGTCAGTTAGTTGACTTTTGCAGTAGTATGACTTACGAAATATGTGAGGATACTGAAAAAAAAGGTTATGAGAGTCTTGAAATTGTATTATGTTTGAATAGAGAATATGTTCCATGAGTCTAGATGAAACGCTGGTGAGCGAGATAGGACGATAGTTACTGATTAGTTGGCGGTGGCCTGTTTAGCAATTTTCTAGTCAGATGGGGCTTCAGAGAGTCTAAGAAAGGGAAATAACATGTCGCAAAGGAAAACGAAAGAAATATGGTTAGTGTTTATCAATACTTTGTGTTAACTTTGGCATCTCTGGATCTGGAAGACACCTTCAGCTGATCAATCGCCCTAAGTACTCCAGAGCGGTCAATTAAGATATGATACAGAAGAGGGTGAAAGGATTGACACGAGTCGGGAATATCTAGCAAGTTTTGTTAGTAAAAATGGAGCAGAATAAACGTTTAATGGCCAGGGCGCTGTGTTCTTCTGAAAGCGGAAAACCGTTGTCATCTACCAATTGCAAGGGAAGTAATAATGCCGGATATATTATTTTCAAATATTTTTTGGTTTGATGGTTAGACTGTCGGGAAGTTCGTGACTATAGAATTTGATTTGGCGTGACTAACGGCTAATTCGTAAGCCCTTGCGCATTCGTGATAGGCGTTCCCAGAACCCGGAGTGTTAACAGTCTTAGCACGACCATATAGTGTTTCTCCCCTTTAGGATTGACTAAGGAACTGTTTTATTGTACATAGTTACAGTTGCGCACACAAGAACAGGGACAGAGAAGAGGAACACGTAGACGTCGTCTACGTGTTCCTCTTTTCTGTCTTTCTCCTTGTGTGCGCAACTGTAACTATGTTCAATATCTACCAACTCGCCCAACTGTCTACTTTACTACTGTTTTATTGTACCAAGGGTTACTGATGCCGGATATAATGCGGGTCAGTGAAATGAAGCGTTTGAATAAATAAGGCAGTTTATCTATGTAGAGAGTCCAGTTTTCATTGACCGTTATTTCCGTGAAGTTAACTGAAAAAATCGAATAAAAATCTTAGAGTTTCGAGTTGATAGATACGTAGTCAGCTCTCGTGTAATTCCGAATGAATTTGCAGTAATCTGATTTACGAGGAGCAGCGAGAGAAAGAAAGTTAAATCGATGACAGGACGGACCCTAATGCCGGGTAAGTATTTAATGTTGCTGAAGATTGAGGGGTCTTGTCTTAAGAAGGTGTACAGTATATTGCTGCAGCAATTAGTAATCCTAGCGGGCTGAATGATAACATTCGAAAATTTGAAATCTCAACGAGAATTCTTGAGAAAATGCGCAACTGAAAAAGAGGGTAGACCAGCCAATCTTCGGGTAATGGAAATCACCAAAGAGAGTACCATAGGCGTTAGGGTATTTATTCGTGATTTCAGAGAGACACTTATATAGCTTGGTAACGAATTCTTTTTCGCTATCTGGTGGCATGTAGCACACACCGGCTATTAGGGAGGCGTCGTAGCGAGGTATATGCAGGCAATTTCCAAGTCGGCAAGAAACGGCGTAACCCGAGAGCGAATTTGATTTCTGATAGCCTAAAGTACACCTTCGCCGCCCCCTCTTAGCACATCTACGCACTAAAAAAAGGGCTGTAGCTTTTACACCCCTTGTAACATATACGACAACCCTAAAATTCAGTTGGGCGTACGGCACACTGACATTCAACCAACGCTACCAACTTTCACGAGCAGCTTGATAGCCGAGTTGTACAACTTATTAAAGTAGCTTACGTAAGTGTAACTGACTGTAAAAAACATTATCGGGGTTTTCTTGGCCCTACTGCAAAACCTCAGTGTTTTCTTTGCGTACAATACTCTTTGATGCGTACTTTAGCTGTTTAATATCATATTTCGCACCGTCATCAAACCTCTCGTAAAACTTGGGGCCGTCAACTTGATGTCAGTGCGCTGTACGGCGAAGTGAAGTTTTGGGGTGTCGTATATGTGTCAACGGGTTTAGGGGCTACACTACTTTTTTTAGAGTGGGTCGCAAATATACAGAAAGCTTGGGCACAAGGGCAAAGGTTAAACATTAGATATATCAGGGTTTATCTACGCCTTGGTATGTACAAGAAAACCTGCTTCACATGCTTCGATCAAAGAAATTACATCGTCTTTTATATTAATCTTCTAATATTAGCAAATAAAATAGAATGATAGCAAGGTTGGTTACTGATATAATGATGTTTTTCCCGCTGATGTGGGGAGAAAGTATGAAACGAACACTTATGTTGCTATGGACTTTTTTCTTTAACGGCACTGGCAGCAGCGTCTAACACGTAACACTTCTCATCTATAAACAACTTATCGTGACGCAGCTTGTAAGTCGTGCCCTTAGTCATAGCAAAATCAAGAAGATGACGGCGTGCAAGTCGGAGAGAACTTGAAAAAATCTTTGCTGATAGCCACACGTCTCTCATTGAACTTGCGTGTCGTAGAAAGAATGCCCTTCTTGTCTTCAAATGAAGAAACATTTACAATTATAGGGCGACCTTTCTTTGGCTTCAACTCTCCTAAGCGATGCGCCTTTCAATTTCCTTGACACAGCCTTCAAGCTAAGCTTTCCGGAACACAAGCTAGTGACTAGGCACTCGGACTGAGCCCGTTTTCTTATCGGCGTCAGTGATGTAAAAAAATGCATGATTATTGCGGCGGGATCTGCCTTCTGCGTCGTCAGAACAAGTTTTAAGCTGAGAGTTCTCTTAGAGATGCAGTTAGCCGAGGTTGGGTCGGTGCGACGCTACTGATATCCCTCTGCTTCAGTAAGTCAAGTTCCGTTGTGAGGTTGCTAACGCGTTCTTCTAGCACTGAAAATGAGTTTCCTATTCCTATTTCTACCACTTTTAGCGGACCTTTTGCTAAAAAGAGATCAGCTACTGTGAAGCTTCGCGACTGTCTCTTCCAGCTCAAGGAATCGAACTCCTTGTTGCTTCTCTCTACATTTTTCTCTACTTCCGGAGATAACAAAAGCAACAGATTTCTAGAAGACACAATGCAAGCTTCAGGGCATAGGAGCAAAATAAGGCAGATATAATTTGATCTAAAACAGTGGCAAGGCTTTCGCTTACTAACATGCGGTAGGAAGAAAAACATGAGCCACTTCATCGCTGCAAATCTTCCATGCCCACTGGCGTGTTGTAACCGCGGAGGCCCTTTGTCGGCGTTGCTGTTAATGTTGCTGCGGATGGCGCAACACAGGCGAGGTTTTCTGTTAGCTTAGTCCCAGTAGAAAGCGCTGTTGTCGACGAATGCGTGGTGGGTGGTGGCTTGCAGTCAGGAAACGGGAGCAAAGCCGCGCCGTCATCGTGCCGCCAGTTTGATGGAGACCCACGCCCAACACGTTCAGGAGCTTCTGCAGGATAAAGAGCAGGAGCCACTTCATCGCTACAAATCTTCCATACCCGCTCTGTGGGTTCTTTGGTTAAGCACTGTGATGTGGCGTTGCTCACGGGTGTTCTTGACGTTATTTTCAAACTTTTAAAGTATATCGATTATAAGTCGGTAATACTAGAGGGCGCTCAAATGGCGTGTCGCAACTGTACAACGATTCTTGTGGTAGATAAGCAAATCAGTGAACCCATCCCTGTAAAATTGGCTGTTAGGCAGGGCTGTCCACTTTCGCCATTACATCTTGCATTGTATGTACATTGAACCCTTCTGCTGGAGTATCATTAGTAATGAATAGGTTCGCGGTTACTTTAAATGCTCGCAAGGTTCGCACTTTGTCATATGCGGTTGATATTGCTATATTTTGCACGGCTACTGAGATTGTTAAAAAGTGGCTGAAATTACACAAAGACTTTTGTTCGCAAACTGGATATGCCGTAAATCGGGATACATGTACGGGTTTCTGGCACAGCGAGTGGACGTCGAATCCTTATGTGTTCGCAAACATTGCGTGCTCATTTATGCCGACTTTCTACATGGGTGTAAGATTGGCGTAATTCAGCGAACCTATTCATTACTAATGATGTTCATGGGCACGTCTTGCATTTACTACGGTCCTATCTCGAAAATCGGAAACATGTGTTGCGGAAGCAACACATGTTTCGCGTTGCCTTCGTAAGGAAGATAGCTGCACCAAGGCCCCCCAAGAGAGGCGGCCCTCAAATCATAGATGAGGGCATCCAAGCCTTTGAAAATCTTCTGCCCACCAGGGCAAGTCAAAGGTGAGCTTCAGATCTGCCATTCAAGAGTCAGCGAAGGAAAGACCTTAAACTTTGCGTTTCGGACGAAGAAGGAGGTGTTGTGGTTCTGAATTTAAACATCTATGAAGAAAAGGGCCCAACAAGTGATTAAACACAGAATTTCACCAAAGCATACGATAAATGGCAAAAGCAGCAAGAAGAACCATCACTGACCTGTTTGACCAAAATCAAGCCAGCCTTTGCACCAAGATCAAAGGAGCGGCAAATGGCCAGCTTTCGGTGTTTTCTCCGCCAAAACTCACAAGGAGGACATTTCTTTTCGGGCCATTGTCTCCGAGAGGACAACATGGAACGCGTGTGTTTCAAGGTTTTTTGGCACAACATCTCCAAAATACATATTGAGGATCCATTCCGGATTCCTAACTTCAGAGCAAGTAATAACTTATCTTGAAGAAAAAGGGAGTAGTATTGTCTCAGGGTTTTCCTGGACGTACAGGACATGTACTACTCCATCCCTCAAGCAAGGCTGTTGCACGTCCTCAGAAATACCATTGAAAATCAAGGCCTTGCGAAGTTCCAAAATGGAGCAGGTGTTAGCGTAGATACCTTCTTGGAGGTTTTAAGGGTTTACCTCTCCGCAACGGTAGTGACTTACCAAGATCAGCACTATGTCCAGAAGAGTGGAGTGTGTATCGGGTCAAAAGTGGCACCATATTTGTGCGACGTCTTTTTAGGCGCGTCTGGGGTTGCTATACAACAAGCTTTGAAAGATCCACGGGTTGCAGTTATTTTTCGGTATGTTGATGACTTTCTTATTTTATGTACCACCGAAGTTGATGAAACATCAGACGGATGCCTTAACACCACTCTTAGGGATTTTCAAACAAATTGCATGGGCCTCACCTTTACATACGAGCTTCCTGCTGATAAGTCTATCAGGTTTCTGGATTTGGCCTTAGACTTCCAAAATGAACACGTTTGTTGGAGATACGAAACGCGATCGGGAAAAGGGTTCCTTCCCTTTGACTCCGAACATTCGAAAAATGTAAAGCAAGGGGTTGCCACCACAGCTCTCACAGCTAGCCTCAGAAAAACATGTTCACATCAGATGGGACGAAGCTTCGAGACCCAAATCTCCAGACTCCATGAGGCCGGATATCCGAGACCATTCTTAGCCTCCATCTGTGAAAAACTCTGCCAAAACATCAAGAAATCCAGCCGAAAGAATGACTCTAACACACGAAAGAAGGTTCCTAGATCACCTTTCGCGGTGGTTCCGTATATACATGGTGTCACCCATCGGCTGAAAAAGATCGCCACAAGGCAGGGCGTCAAAGTAGTGTGCTCGGCACCCAACAAGGGTATGCCATGTGCCGGAAGGTCAATCTAGCGGAGGCCAACAACACCGGCACTTGCAACACCAAACATAAGAATAAGTACGTCCAATGCGAAAAGGGAGTAGTTTACAACATACCACTGTCATGTGGGCGTGTGTATATTGGACAAACGGGAAGGTGCGTCAACGATCGAGCACGTGAGCATGCAGCAAACATAAGAGCCCTGACAGGGCCGGGGCATTTAGCTGCTCATTGTCGAGCATGCACGTGCGAGGCCAAGCTCGAAATGGGAACCATCTTGGCTCACCACAAAGACCAGCTCGCCCGCGAAATACTTGAGGCCTTGGCCATAGAAGATAAAGAAGAAAACTGCGTTAGTTCACCATCTATTGCCCTACAGGCAAGCGAAAAAAGATTCCTTCGGAAAACCAGTATCCGAGATGGCACAGAAAGATCAAGTAGGAAGAAAATGAAGACAATAATAGAGGAGCAACAACATTAAATGATGGAATAAGTTCCGAGAAGGTAGCCACAACGCCAGTAGACAAAGAGGAAAACGAAGGATCAGTATTAAATAGTTGGTAGTCCAGCGATCGCCTGTCTTCACTCCTTTCTCCCTATTTTCGTAGTTCAGCTGGTTTAACCGTTGTAATATGTACCACCAACTAGCTCAGCTTCTACCACCCTGGTAGATTGAATGTCGGGAACAAATTGTTTACCTACCGAGTCCCAAGACTGCTCAATTTACACATTTTTCACAATACCGATGTAGATAAATTGCTGAAAATGAATTACGTAACTGCCATGTATAGCTTTGACCACGGCCGGACTCGACGCTCCTTCCGCGCGCTCCCCTTACGGCCTTCTCAATACCGGCGCCGCGCATACATTTTTTTCTGACGCGTAGTGCGGCGGCTGACCGCACGAGGGCAGCCCCACCTCACTGTAAGCTCCGCCGGCTCCGCGTCGCCGCGTCTCCGGCGTCCCCGTCTCCTCGATTACCACGTGCGGATCGGCTCATCTCGAACTCGGTCTTAGTACGTACATCGGCCGCTGTTTGTTTGCGGACAGACGCTTGTGGTTGTTGGTGTGTAAAACCTGACTTTCCTGTGCGCGCACCGTTGCGCAGATTGTTTCGTCGACGATATGAGTGTACTTTTCTTGACTGCGTTCGACAACCTCGGGTAAACCATGCATCAGACACGCTCAGGTATGCTAACTGCACTAGCGTAGCCATGGTTTATTGTTGCGTGCCGCTGTGTAAGTCACAGCAAGGGAAGACACCGGGTGTGTCGTACCACCAATTTCCTAGCGATGAGGAACTGTGTTCGAAGTGGAAGAAAAATGTTTCACGTGAAAACCTCGTCATCAATGACAAGTCCGCATCGACTGTAGTGTGCAGCAAACACTTCACGGAAAATGACTATGTTCCCGGATATCGTATCCGGAAACTGCGTCCAGGAGTCGTGCCCAGCGGTCTTCGATCAGTGTGCCATCAAGATAGTGATTGCAGAGCCTCGAAGAGACCTGAAGGGACAGCTGTGTGATCCATCGCCATCTGTCACGTACTCTGGTCTGGTATACGTTGGTGGATACATCGTGAAACTCGTCAGTGAGTTTGAGTGTGATGCTTGTGTTACGATGCTGACGACTACGAACAAAGCTGATCCTTTGTATGTTCTGTTGCACAGCCAGGACAAAAGTGCACTCCACTACCCAAACCGTATGTTTTTGACACTGTTGGACAACATTGTTACTTTCTTTGAAAAAGCTGCTAGCAAACTTCCGCGTACAAAAGTGCATGAAGTGCTGCAACTTCTGGTTACCCCACACCTCGAACAATCACCCGTCCTCCTCTGCCCAGAGGGTGTAGACAGCAGCCACGCAAGGCGCACAGCTCGTTTAATTGCGGACAAATTCATCAGACTTCTTCTCGTTAACTACACCAAGATGGTGAGCGATAGAAATGAAAAACCCTTTGCGTATGTGCACAAGCCGTCTAGAAAATATTTCAAACTGTGATGAGTATGTCATGAAGGTTCGCTTTATTTGTAACATGCATTTGTGTTTGTGTTAATTTATATTGCTAGCGTGGGTTTGAAAAAAAAAAGGTATTTGTGCTCACCTCGCACAGAAATTGTTTTATTCAAGTTCTAGTGAACCTTCCCACAAAATAAATATTTCTTTTTCTCTCTGAATTTTGTGTGCTGTAATGGATTACTGTTACTTGTGACAACACGCGTGTGCGAAAATCCGGGTAAGCTGCCAGAATGGTTGCGACTGGGTAAGCGGTGCTCCCAGAGGTCGACTATACCATTTTAACCTCGTCGCATGCAACGACCGAGCTGAATTATGTGGATAAAACGTTCATCTTCAAGAATTCAGGCGCCGCAGTCGGTTCTGGTCCTCATACTCAGCGCTGTGGCGCGCACACTGCGCCCGTGAACGCGCTTGGAGGCGGCGGAGCAACAGTGGTCTAGCAGCGCCACCCCGAACTTGCGGCGGCAGGCAGCAAGACGCCCCAATGCGAAGGCCGTAAGGGGAGCGCGCGGAAGGAGCGTCGAGTCCGGCCGTGCTTTTGACGTAGTGTATTGATATTTGGTTATGTATATATTTTATGTTGTAGCTATATGTTCGCGATTAAGTTGTTGATGTGGCAATTCATCCTCTTGCGCATGTATTTTTATTTATTATATTTACGTAGATATGTATATTTATATTGCTTTGAAGATTGACAGGGTGATTGGTATTTGTTGAATGTGCTCGCTGTGTAATTGAATACCTTTGTGTTTTATTCGAATGTTCCCTGTGACTGCTGCAGAATGTCACTGGTGCCGAGAGCTTGTCAAACCGTCTGTCACGGCTTTTATCATCGGCCCCATCATTACCTGTAATGGGAATTCGAAAATAAAGTGTTTTAATATTTATTTGTATTATGACGCTATTCTGTGGAGTGAAGAAACTTATAAGCTGCGTGAGAAGGTAGTCCGGGGTGCTGGACAGCATTTGTCGATTTTTGTGCGTGCTAAATTGTGTCATTTAAATGTTGTTGCCAAGCTATGGTACCTTCTTCTAGCATTTAAATGATTTGTATATGCATACAGAGGCTAGATCGAGTGTTTGGTGTGTATGTATGCGTCCCCTCCTGGAACAGCACCAGGAAACTAAATTGGTTTTGGCGTGTTCGATGGGGGAATCTTTCTTTATCGCAACTTTTTACCCGTCAAATGGCTAATCGTTTGATTATCTGGCCAATCAGACATCTTTATATTTAAGTACCGTTCTTTAAGCTCAGTTGTCAAATGTATTCCCCGGTTTTTTCTTATCGTCTTTCGAAGGAGCCACTCGGCCGGTGAGTGTTTAAGAGAGGTCGGCGCTTAGAACTTTTTCACTTCGATGTTCTCTCTGAAATATCTGAATACTGGTTTATGAAAACGTCTCACGAAATATTTAATTGAATTGCGCTTTTTCCTAAACACCCTATCGAACGGTTTACAGTACATTAGCAGGACAGGATGAACTTCGTCACGCAAAAAGAATGCTGGTAATCGCTAATATGAAAACCTTTTTTCAACTTCACACTAGAACACTTCCAGTTAAGGAATGGCTTGGTATTCCTGTTTCCTGGGCGTTCAATTTCTTATCGTGCTAATATCTTGAGTGAATATAACATACGCTCGTAGGTAGTTAGGACGCAATGTTTTACTTAAATCTATTTCAGCGTACCCTAATAAGGACCTTCCTTCAAATACACACTGGATACCTTTTCTGCCGGTTGACCCAGCAAACTCCGTGTCCTATGATTTAATAATGGTGCTCTAATTACACCATATCTGGAAGTCCCATGGCAGTGTGTCAAACCGATGCAGATGTACAGCCTGTCTGCCGGTACTTTTATCTGAGCTTCATACAAATTCGAGATGTGTATCAGGTTCTGATACATTACTTACGTGTTCTTGACGGTGTGGTCAAATTCAGATCCTTCTAGTTAATCAGTGTTGGCCTTAACTCGGCTGTTGTGTTAAAAATATTTGTATGCATAACACTTCTGCGCATTGAAATAATTCTGGAAATAAAAAAAAATCGAAGAGCAGTGGCTATGTTGTCTTGCTCAGGGTTGGGCAGCATCGCAAAACAAATATGTTGCTTCAGTATTTCAAAAATATATTATGTATTTATATTCTTGTATCGATATACAATATTTAAACCAGGGGTGGCCAAGCTGCAGCTCGCGAGCCGCATGTGGCTCTTTGCGTGTTAAAGTACGGCTCGTGGCTCCCTCCCCTACCCCCCCCTCCCCCACACACACACACACACTTCCCCACCTCCCTCCCGGTCACACCAGCACTTCCCCGAAAAGAGAAATTGAATGCGTTTTAAATCAAAAGACAGGTAGCGGTTCGGTAGTCTTGAGCTACTGCTACCTTACATACGGTCTGCTTTCGACTCTGGTATATTGAAAGCAGTTCGAGTTTCGTTTATTGCTCTGAACAAAAGTTTGCCGCCCCCCCCCCCCCCCGGCTCTTGGAAGTTTCGTGGTGTTGTTTGCGGCTCATAGACCGGGTCAGCCTGGCCATCCCTGATTTAAACTGTATTTCATATTTCTCTGTCCAAAGACATTTTCGGGTGTATTCCTGGTATCGCGATACTATTAGGTTCGATAAATTTAGCTCCCATTATAAAAAATATATATATATTTCAACCTCCACGCAGAAAGGTTAAGACGGCATTTCGTCCGGAACGTTTTCTGACCCTAAATTACCCCCTTTTTTATTCTGCAAAAGTTAAATGCTTTTTCGCACTTCAGGTGGTCGACTATTTCTGTTGATAGAAAATGTAAAAGGTTCTGTCGGCGCGCCCAGCTAAAAGATAAAAGAATACGTTTTGACTGAACTTCATTCCACTATGCCGTTTTAAGGTCATTGCTTAAAGAGCCACCCAGATGGAAAATAATCATAGTGTGTTCTCGCGGATTATTTGGAGCCTCACAAAACTGATTTAGAGGTCCCTGGTATTTTGGGCACAATCGCGATAGTATTTTACAAATGCATTTTGTACTCATATTTCTGTATCGCGATACAACTTTACAACGGTGCTTTTGTATTTATGGATGGAAATAAATATTCGGGGGAATTCCTGGTATCGCGATACTATGAGCGGCGGATGTATCTAGTTATAAAGTCCAATGAGTTGTTTATTGATATCGGGTTCAAAGACGCGAACGTTTGAATCCTACAGTGAGTATTCGTTTTTTGGTTCCCAAACGTCACTCAATTAATATAGATCATATTTATTTCTCGTTCCTTGCATGCACTAGGGGGCCACCCAACCAGTCCTACGGAGTTTGCGGAAATATCTAATACCTATTTGACAAACTATTTTGTAGCCGGTATGTCTGCAAAATGTATTTCGGTATTTGCATTTTCCAATACTTTTTATATGTGGCAGATGTATTTTTAATACCTATCACAATACCTTTTTATACATGTATTTCGGTATTAGAATTTTAGACGACGTTGATAAGTATCCCATGATTAGTATTTCCAAATACTTGGAGTATTTCTGCCCAACCCTGATGGAGCCTTCTTATTCCTTCACTACTATCAGTATTAACAGCCTAGATTGAAGCCCTCTTCCTCCTTATCTTCAAACGCGGAGCTCCCTCATGCCTTCCGGACCCCCTGCAGGAACCTTTTCTCGCTGGTGCAGCGGGACGGAAGGGGCACTGACGCATTCATCTTCTTTTTCATCCATGGACAATTACTCAAGGATTTCACGCCGAAGTTTTGTTCTTTCTACGACTTTGACGTTTTGGAAACTTGAAGTGCACTGAGATTTTTGGCAATGAGCTGGCACATGTCCTCCTGCTGAGATATTCCTTAGGGAAGCAGTAAGCTCAGTACTCCGGTCATTGACGCAACGACAAGTGTGGCCTATGTAGCATCAACCGCATGATAATGGGATGCTATATATGACTTCTTTTTCACACGACGCGCACTTTGTCTGGTGAGCAATGCCACAAACTTCCCATTTCAATCCTCCCTCCTGGTTTACCCTGCGACAAATTAAATATGCCTTATTCGGCCTGGAGAAAACCACGTGAACGCCTTTCCGTCCGGCAGTCTTCGTTGATCTATGATTGATGCCGTGCATACAAGGCGCTACCACTGTACGCTTTCGTGTCTTTTGTTTGGTCATTTTCCCCAGGGTTCCGCTCTACATTTTTTTCAGATCTTTACACACATCGCTATTAATAATATTTTTGGGTAACCAGCAGCCTTCAGCCTTGAAATTTGTGTTTGAAAGCTTCGCCAAACCTGATTCTGGCCGGACTTTTGAGGGCAGGTGTAAGTGTTGTAGTAGCTACACCTTGTTTTACATCGTTAGAATGTCCAGAGTCAACAGCAAGGAAATCCTTTATTGGATATAGCTTGGTTCCTCATGCACGCATGATTACCCATAATCAGGAGTTATCATCACGTCGATTGAACTCATATATGAAATCAGTTTGGAGAATATTAGCTGAAAGTCCCTAAAATATTTATCGAAATGTCATCTAAACCGAATAAACGTAAATTGGGTCAATAGTAACTCAAAGTAGTTAAAAGAGTAATAAGAATGTTGCTTTAGCTCATAATAGTTCAGTTGCTTGTAATTATAACTCGAAGTAACAAAAGGTCACCAAAATGTCAATTAGACCGCATTGAAGTAAATTGGGTCAAACTAGCCCAAAGCAATCAAACGAGTAATCACAATGGCAATTAAGCTCGTAATTAATCAATTGGTGGAATATTAGCTCGAAGTAATGAAGAGTCATCTAAATGTTTATTAGGCCAAATTAAAGTACATTTCAGAAAAGTAAATGGAAGTATAATGAAAAAACTAATAATAATAGAATTTAGACTATAAAATGATCGATTAGTGAAATAATAACTCAAAGTAATCAAGTGAAGTGGCAATATGTCTATTAGGCTGGCATAAAGTCTATTGAGTTAATTTTAGCTCTAGGCAATCAAAATAGTAATGATAACGTCAATTTAACTAATAACAAATCACTAGGTTGATTAGCCCAAAATAAGCAAAAGGTCATCAAGATGTCAGTTAGGCGGAACTGGAGTCCAAAAGAGTAATAATAATTAGACTTGTGCTCATAAGAAATCAGTTAGCTGATTATTTGCTCAAATTAATCACACGAGTGATCATACTGTCAGTTGGAACGAATAAACTTCATTTGATGAATGGTAAGTCAAAGTAATCAAAATAGTGACTGAGCTCTATTGTCTGAGCTGAGGATAAGTCGCTTGGTTGGTTAAAAAACAACTCAAAGTAAGAAAAAACGATAAATATGTTGATCAGACCAATTTAAAGTCAAACGGGTAACTAGGAACTCAAATTAATGAAGATTTCAAAAATACTACTAGAAACTCTTTTTTTTACTAATATATGGGGTAAAGATAACAATTGACCACTAAGTTGATTGAGGTAATTTAATGTCACTTGGAGAATCAATAACACGGAGTAATCAAACAAGTAATCAAAAGCTTGGCTAAACTTATATGATGTCGCATTTGTCAATAATAATTAATAGTGATTGGAAGGGTAATGAATATTTTTGCTACTCTAAAGTTGTAAGCGTCAATATAGCTATATAACCAAAAAGTAATCATAATGTCAAATGAGCGTCTACCAAGTTATATTTCTGTCAATAATTCTCGAAATAAAGGATGGAGTAATAAAAAATGCTCGTTGAACTTTTATCCCGTAAATTGTGTTCTTAAGAGGGCGAATTAAGAAATGGAAGTCATACGTCAATTAAACATGATATAATGTCGGCGTTTAAATGTTAGCGCAAAGTGTTCAAAAGAGTAGTCAGAAATTGCAATTGTTCTTCTATCATCCAAATTGTATCGATGACAAGTCGAGTAATAAGAAAGGGTAAACACAACGCCCATTAAGCTAAAATAAAGTCGAGAGTGCCCTAATAACTCGAGGTTACAAAATTAGTAATCAACATATCAATCGAGCATCGTCAATTCTGGGACTAGTAACTGCAAATAATTGAAATCGCGATAAAAACTCAGTTTTTCCCGACAAAATCTAATTGTGTAAACAATCTCTAAGGTATTGAAGGTATAAACAAAATACGACCACCGAAAAAAATATAACTGCGCGTATATATTGCGGAATAAATTGACCGACCCGGGGATTAAATTGTGTAGCGCTGAAATTAAATTGGATGGGTCTCGAAATAAATTGCGCGGCACTCGGATTGAACTGGCCGCGGTTCGGATTAAAATGAGCGGGAAAACCTGCAGTTTCCGCCGGGACGGGTATTTCGTGACCCGCCTTCAGAAAGGTCATTCGGAGGCCCCGAATTCGCCCCAAGGTACAGTTGTTTCCGTGAGGAAACAACTGTACACTCCTAGTACCCGCTCGTTTCACGGAACAGAGAGACGCTGTATATATCTGAACACACGATGTTTTGCCCGCACCGGGAGCAACACCAATGCACTCGAGGAAAACGTTCGCACGGCACTGGTGTCGAACCAGTGAGGAGACGACTGGCGCATCAGTGTTCGGCTGGCTGCAGGCCTCGCGACTGCCATCCCTGCTTGGGTGCCAGGCATATAAGACATTTTGCGTTAAAACAAAGTTCAATAAAGGTGAAAAACGAAGTAAAAAGACATAGCGCGGTGCTAAGATGCTATAAAGCAATAATAGCAGAAAAATGCTCCATTCTCAACCTAGGTGGCAAATTAGTGCAATGTGGACATCGATCTGCTTCAATTTCAAGCGGCGCAATGATCTAAAATACACCCACTGTCGGCCACCGAGAAAAGCAAATTACGATGATTTTTCGAAGGATGGAATTTTCACCTGGCGGTTGCAGCCTGAAACCTACGCCATTATCAGGGAAATGCCGGAGCAGCCAATACGAGATATCATACGCTCGTGAAGGTAAGCAAATCTCGCTTAGACGCAAGCAGACGCTCGAGTGTGGCTGATGACCGAAGTTTCGGAACCAGTTTTCACTTCTGTGGAACCACTTGCGCGTATTGGACAGCGTGAAGCGAAGTTCACCCACGGCCAAACCCGACATGGGAGCAACGAGCCCCGGAACATCCTCGTCCGGCGGTCGTCGCGAGTCGGCGAAAAGAATCTCCTTCCCGACACTCTGGAAGCCAGCGGGCCAACCAGAGGCGGTAATGACGGCGGAAGAACGAGCGTTAAATAAATAATAATAATAAACAAACATCCGTGCGTTCAAATGCCAAACAAAAACTCAACGAAAACAAAAACAAAACAAAAAAACACGGAGGTCTCTGGCAGGCGAATCGAGCAGCGGAGAAATGAGAAAGTCAACGGGCGTTCGTGGACCAGGAGAAAGCCCGTCGGAGTCTCCGGGATCTGGCTCTGATCCGACAAATCTTCCTTCTTAGCCCCCGCGAACCTCTTCTTCCTCCTCGGTGGCCGGGGGGCACGTCCCTCGCGCCAGTCGATGCCTTCCCCGCTCCTCCTTGGGCCTCCATCCTCTTTCCGAGGATGCCTTAATTAGGTTTCTGGACCGTCGTTCGCTGACGCCATAATTAAGTACTCTTTCGATTGGGCGCCGGGGCTCCCTCTCCTCCCGGGCCTCCTCCTATGCTCCGTTTCATCTGACGATGGTCCGCGGAGGAAACTACGGGCCGTCCGAGCCAATGCAATGCCGCCCGAGTGTCCCGTGATATTCGAGAGGGGCGCAGCGACGCGAGGCAGACGCTGGAGAGGTTGCAAGCGCTGCATCGGATCCGGGGGCTCGTCCGCTGCGCTCCATCCTGAGCTGGAACGGAGTGTCCTCGCTGGGGACACGGAGGCAGAGGAGGCTCGGGTCTCCGAGCGCCGGCGCTGCTTCGGCCGCTGATTACTCGGATTGCGGGAGCCCGGATTTCGGGGCGCTCTTCCTCCTCCAAGCTCGGGGAGGGAGGGCGGTACAGACGCACTCGGACAATCTCCACTTTTCTACCTTTACATCGCTGAGAACGGCCCGCGCGGAGAACTCGCTTCTTTGTGCCTCTTTCGGAAAACACGGCGTTACCGTCTATTTGCGCCACTGCGGATTGCAGCGAGTGGTACACGCGGAGGCGCCAAGTTGAGGCGATGTTACCCTCTAAGTCAGCTAACCTGGTCCGGAATCATCTAATTTACTTTAGAAAATACGATTGAGCGATTGTTTCGACTTAGTAGTCCCTCCTATTAAAAGTGGTTCGTAGTAATTTACATCTTTCTAATCAGTGTTAGGAATATGGGTGTTGTAACTTATAGTGGGAGGTCTGGTAAATTTTTAACCAATACCGAAATGACAGGTTCGAGGTAGAGCTCGTATGACTGATATTTTATATCAACCTGCGCCAAGATTGAGATATCACGTGATGAAATATATTTCAATGGCTTTTTTAATAGTCTTTATTGGATGTAACCTAACCAGTACTTTACAAGTTTCCCAAAAATGTAATTGATCACGTTTCCAATTTTTCTCGATTAAAAGTCCTCCGCTGATAACTTAGGCGCTGTGCGATGACACGGCTTTGATAGAAAGGTGTTCTATTGAATGTCTGCAACACACTGTAAAAAAAAAAAAAAGAAGGAAAAAGGTAGCAACGGCGCTTTTTCGTCCCTTCTACTGACGCGCCCTCTAGCGGACACGAGAAGATGGGAGGAACGAGCCGTTTTTCTCCTTCTCCATGCAGACGGAAAAATATTTCAGCCCTCCCGCCTCATCTGCTTTCGGTTTCGTTTGTCGAGCACGTCACGCGCGTAGTTTAATAGTTGTTGTGGGGTTGATTGAGCTTCAGCGGCAGCGAAGGCCGCCTGTAATTCCGTCTCCGAGCCCAAACGTACAGAGCAGTTCGGTTGCATTGATGTTTCCATCGCTGATTTTGTCATGCGAGCAGCGAAGTTCCGGAGCAATGCCAGAAGCGCTGTGTACACTGGGCTAAGATGGCCGCCTCCGGATTACGGAACGACTTGTCCACGTTGACCACGTTATGGAAACCGCGGAAACTGCGTTTAAGACAGGCAGATTTTGATGCCGGGTGCCTTCTGTGTCGAGTTCGGTTCTCTTTTCCGATGCCGCGTGCCGACCAACAATCATCGTGGTTCTGCATTTCTGCGTATCAGCAACAGGAGCAACATCGCGATGGCAGTGTTGTGCTTTGTGAACAGAACACTAGAATTATCGCCGATCTGACCGTGTGTTCGCATATCAGTGGTGCAAAGAGAATATTAGCTGACGTAAACTGTCGGGCATTGGTGCCGCTGGTCGGGGCGTGGTCGGAGGGGTGCGGTGTCACAGGTTGACATTCCGCTTTTCATTAAAGAGTTTTGAGACCGGTTGAGGGATTGTTGTGCAATCGATGGACCTGCGGATAGTCATGTTGGAACGCTGGTCTGAACCGTAGCTTTTACCGTACCGTGGCCAATGTGACTGCCGTCTGCGATGTTCTGATGTCTCCGACCCGAGAGCGATTGCGCTCCGGGGAAAGGACTAAACAGTATGGAGATATGACGGAAAGTACGTATATTTACAGTTGGGAATTTTTGTATTAAAGGAGGGTGGTAGGCAAAATCGACAAAACAAATTACACGAGTGCACTTAAAACTGCTTACGTGTAGGAAGGCGAAAGTCAGTCAAGGACGACTTCTTGAACGACCTCTAGGACGACCTCTAGGACGACGTCTAGAACGACGTCGAAAACGAGGCCTAGAAGACGACGTCAAGGACGACCTCTAGGACGACGAGAAGAACGATCTCTAGAACGACTTCTAAGACAACGTCAGGAACGACCTCTAGGACGACTTGTAGGACAACCTCTAGGACAACCTCAAGGACGACGTCGAGAACGACGCCTAAAGGACGATGTCGAGAACGACGCTTAGAGGGGGGCACTTAGGAAACTATGGCGTATTTGCGTGGGTGGCCACGTTTGCCTGCGTAAGCCGCCGTAGATCTAGACGCTGCTGCCGATGACGAGGCCTTACATGTAGACGCGGTCAAAGCCGCGTCTACATGTAGACGCGGCCTTACATGTAGACGCGGACGCGGCCTCAAAGTTCATCGCTCGAAGCGCACAACGAACAGAGATGAAGTCCGAAGAGCACCTTTTGCACACGGCGCTCCGGCGGTGACATCACGCCGATGACGTATGATGACGCTTCGATGACATCACCTGATGACGCTTGAGGACATATTTTTATGGCCATCTTTCGGGCACAACAACACCGACGCCACATGCTTTTCACGTAATGTGACAAGTGAGGTCGTCCTAGAGGTCTAGGACGACTTCTTGAACGACCGCAAGGACGACGCCAAGGTAATGGGACAAGTATGGTCGCCTATTGAGCAACGCGTGCCGCGCAATCGCCTTTTTATTGCGTTTTGACGCTTTTTGGTTTAATGAGATGAGTAAGGCGTTCGCCTTAACAATAGGTTTTTTTCCATCATTGATGGTGGGGACCGAGGGGGAAAATCCGCTAAGTGGCAGCTTGACGAGCCATCGGCCCCCGTACATTGGCAGACAGAGGAGGCAAAATTCGGTTGTTGAAAGGGGGAACACACGGGCACATAACCCACAAGTACGCTTTAAGTCGGAAAAATCCAAGAGCAGATTCGAGAGAAAAAAGAAAGCGAGAATTACACAAATGCAAGAAAAACTTAAAAAAGGTTGAAACAGTCACAACCAGAAAACAATCGGACATAAGCGCAAATAATTCACGAAGGCGAGCGCCAGTGCAGTCGTCATATACAAGAAAATTCAAAAGTGTAGCCTACACATAATTATAAAACAGATTTAATTACAAACGCAGTCTTTGATAGCATTTGCATGTCAGCTACGTGAGAAAAATATCCTAATAGGAAATAAAGGAAATAAAGGAAGTAAAAAATGTAAAAATAAAAGCAAAGCGACAATAGAGCAAATAAAGTTTAAACTGATCAGCAAGCAACAGTAACATAAGTGCAATAGAAACTAACAACTAGGTCTAAGACAACGATTTTTGAAAAGGCATAAAAGCTAGTGGCCGAAACACTGCCATATATAAAAACAAGTTAAACAAAATATATAACTTTACTTAAGTGAAATGCAAAAGTGGCAAATAAATATACAAGAACAAGAGGCAATAAAAAACTTAAAATGATAAGAAAGAATTCTAGAAAAAATATAGAAAGAAGACATTTTAGATATATATATATATATAGCGTGACTAGCTCATTGAAATGGTCTTCAAATCTGTCTGTTGTTCGGTGTGTCTGTTTAACAACCTCGGTAGAAGATGTCTTATATTTTGTGTTCCCTAGTTACATCTGCATTATTCCCCCTTCCAGTGCTCTTTGCAAAGTATTTCATACGCCTGTGAGTTTCTTGTTAGGGAAGCGAGTGATGTTAAGCCTATAACTCCTATTGACGGCGAATCTTTAACTGCTTTACTGAGTGAAGCCTGCAAATGGCAACTGAAGTCCCATTGGCTGCGATGCGTCATGTGGCTTCATAGCAACGGCGTCATCGCTGCTAAGTGGTCAGCCGAACTGCTAGTGGCGCAGCGCAAAGAGTAAAAAACACGTCGAACATTTTTCAGGGAGCAAAGTGGAAAGTTGGGCCAGTTGATTCATGGTTATTTAAATAAAAGCGCCGAATAAGACAATGACGAAGAAGTGGAACGACAGAAGGCGCACTCGCAACTGTTGTTTATTTTGAAAAGTAAATGCATTTTATAGTCCCAGAACCCTGTTAGTCATCAGCGTGTCCCTCGCAATGCTTTTCTCAAATATTCAAACTCACTCTTTGACAGGACGAGTGACGCTTCACTTATACACTGAACGCCCTTATCCCTAATTGCATACGCCTCGTGCACCTCTCTGCTTGTTCGGTCGCGATAACGAGGCAGAATCTCAATGTCATGTAGCACTGGTGTACTCCGGCATCTATTACAATGAATTGCGAGATGGCCAGACGGGCTGGCTCGCGTGGCAGCCGCATGCTCGCGGGCGCGGTCGTTCACGCATCTGCCCGTCTGGCCAATGTACACAGCGCCGCATGACAGAGGGATTTCATATACAACTCCTGAGGCACACTCGGCAAATTTTGTTTTGTGCTCTTTGCTGCAAAGATCATTCTGTTGATCGGGACAATTGATTTGATGGCAAAGTCGGACCATCCGATTGGGCGCTGAGAAAACCACAGGTACGTTGAAAGGCTGGGCCACTTTCTTTTAATTATGTGACACTAAGTGTAGGTATGGAATAACTGCTGGCCTCATATTGGGTCTCTCGAGAGCGGGTTTGCCCGTTCCTTTTATCTTTTTTACCAGGCCTTCAGCAACCTCCATTAAGCACCTTTGCGGAAAGCCGGCCTCTTGCAGGTTTGTGATCTGTCGCGCGAAACTTTGCTGAACGGAATGCTCGCAAGACTTCTTGAGAGCGGCCTCCAAGCACGTTTTGGCGATGACCCCTTTTACTAACTTAGAGTGAGCCGACTCAAATGGCAGGATCGCTTTCTTGAGTCTCGGCTCATACGCTCAACATATGTTGTCTTCTAAAAAACTTAGTTTAATGTCTAAAAATTGTAACTTCCCCTCAGTGTGTGTTTCGAAGATAAAAGTCAAACCGCCCGCACAACCAACGAAGATACGCATAGTCGCAGATACAGCATCTGCCAAGAATGCCTCAGGTGCCTCACTAAAAATAAGAAAATCATCTGCGTATATAAAAATCCTGTTTTTGCCATCGAATCTTCGCTTCTCCATGATGGCGTTGTCGCAACTGCTTAAAAAAATGTCACACAAAACCGGCGCCACACGCGACCCAATGCAGATGCCCTTCTTCTGAACATACAAGTCCCCTTGAAACGAAACAAACGTGTGCGTAAGATAAAAAGATAGAAGTTCAAGAAAACTGTCAACGCTAACGCCACTGGAGGAACAAAACGTCACCTCTCCGTTTTTATTTTCGATACATTTCCTAACCGCACAAAAGAGTGTCTCATGCGGTACAGAATAAAAAAATTACATCATCCTCCCGAGGGGAACCATGGGGTGATGCGGAGCATCGCGGATCGTTATTAACGGTGTTATTAACGGTGTTAGTAACGTTGTTACTAACGTTGTTAACTTGGGTTCCACCGCTCGCTTCGTACGTTTACGTTGAACTTCAGGGTCCCGAACCTCAGGTTCTGCTGCTCGACGTTCACGAACAAACGCGGCTTCCCGTTCTCGAAGGTCGGGTTCCACCGCTCGCTTCGTACGTTTACGCTGAACTTCACGGTCCCGAACCTCAGGTTCTGCTGCTCGACGTTCTCGAACCGGCGCTGCTTCACGTTGCCGTAGTTCAGCATCCGCCGCTCGACGTTGACGAATGGACGCCGCTTCTCGTTGCCGTAGTTCAGGGTCTGCCGCTCGCTTCAAGCGTTTGCGCTCAGCCTCGCGTGCCCTTCGCTGCGCAGCTTTGTCTTCAGTGGACGTAGCGTTGCTGATAGTTTGTGGGGTGGTGCTGACGCTTGCTTGCGCCAACCCACTAACTGACGGGACTGTTGCTTCCATCCCACTTCATCGGAAGAACGGAGTGAAGTGGAGTCAACAGTGCTGAACTGAACGCGCGGAGCGCGTAATCGCTGCTTATATTCACACTTGAAGGAGAGGAGACTAGAAAAGGAGAGTTGCGCATGCGCGCGCGGTGTGAATAGAAGCGAACGCACGCGAAGTGCACGCAGCTGGTAGAGAGAGCGAGCGGAGAGAGTAACGCGCAGCTGTTGGAGAGAGGGAAGGAGGAGAGTGGCGCGTGCGTAGTGTGAGTGCGGACTACGACGCCAACGCCAACGCCGCGGGACATAGACCCGAGCAAGAGATGCTCCGCATCTAAAAGATCTTCAGCATCCACCAAAAAGGCACTTTTAAATCCCCGCGCTCCTTCCTCCAGAAATTCAATAACACTCTTCGAGTTTCGCACCAAAAAAGGATCGTACAGCTTCAATGTTGACAAGTGCTTGCTGAGGAAGCTAGACAAGTGGACCTGTCAGGAGCCAGCATTTCAACGTACCTGTGCTTTTTTCAGCGCCCACTCGGATGGTCTGACTTTGCCATAATATCAATTGTCCCGATCAACAGAATGATCTTTGCAGCAAAAAGCACAAAACAAAATTTGCCGAGTGTGCCTCAGGAGTTGTATATGAAATCCATCTGTCATGCGGCGCTGTTTACATTGGCCAGACGGGCAGATGCGTGAACGACCGCGCCCGCGAGCATGCGGCTGCCACGCGAGCCAGCCCGTCTGGCCATCTCGCAATTCATTGTAATATATGCCCGTGTACGCCAGTGCTACATGACATTGGGATTCTGCCTGGTTATCGCGACCAAACAAGCAGAGAGTGTGCACGAGGCGTATGCATTTAGGGATAAGGGCGTTCAGTGTATAAGTGAAGCGCCACTCGCCCTGTCAAAGAGTGAGCTTGAATATTTGAGAAAAGCTTTGCGAGGGACACGCTGATGACTAGCAAGGTTCTGGGGCCTGTAAAATGCATGTACTTTTCAAAATAAACAACAGTTGCCAGTGCGCCTTGTGGCGTTCCACCTCTTTGTCCTTGTCTTATTCAGCGCTTTTATTAAAAAATTCTCAGAGAGATTCCTGTAAAAAAAAAAAAGAATGTCTTTAAAAAAAATTTCCTACATTTTGGTCTGGGTCGGAATCGAACCCGGGCCTCCGACGTGCGGGATGAGCACACTTCCCGACGCCACGGCAGTTCCACGGTTCCGGCTGGCTAAAGGAGTGCCTAGTGCGTGCGTCATGATTTCGTATTCCCACAAGTAGTAGTCGTAAGTGCCTCTACCGATTTTAGATGCGGATCATCTATTGCTCGGGTCTATGTCCCGCGGCGTCGGCGTCGGCGTCGTCCGCACTCACACTACGCATGCGCAACTCTCCTCCTTCCCTCTCTCCAACAGCTGCGCGTTACTCTCTCCGCTCTCTCTCTACCAGCTGCCTGCACTTCGCGTGCGTTCGCTCTTACTCACACCGCGCGCGCATGCGCAACTCTCCTCCTCTAGTCTCCTCTCATTCAAGTGTGAATATAAGCAGCGGTAGCGCGCGTTCCCCGGAGGAGTGAAAGGAGGATAGTTTTGGGCGCGCGGGTCGCAGCGCCACGCCAGGGCTTTCCAGTGGGGTGGGCTTTCCCCGCAACTCCGCGGCTGTCGCCTGCTAGCGTTTCTCGGCCACTCGCGTCCGCCGCAGCCCATATCCGGCCGGCCAAAAGAAATCAGTCAAGAAGGGAATAAATTAATTACGATCCGCAATGCTCCGCATCACCCCATGGTTCCCCTCGGG
Source organism: Ixodes ricinus (assembly GCA_037355805.1). Classification (NCBI taxonomy): domain Eukaryota; kingdom Metazoa; phylum Arthropoda; class Arachnida; order Ixodida; family Ixodidae; genus Ixodes; species Ixodes ricinus. Next base: position 34,356 of record JAZHYW010033917.1, on the reverse strand, counting down.
AAGATGGTGTAATTTTTTTATTGATTTCAGATCTAAAACTCCGAGTAAGCCTATACCCGTAGAAGTTGAAAAATGGCATTATGGACACCATGTGTCCGCTAAGAGCCGCTGCCGGCGCTTTCTCCAATGTGGTAGCACAAGCATGCATGTCAACCTTACAATCACAGCCAGATTTAAAAGTTTTCGAGCCTTGGGTTAAGGTTGTTTCTGAGGCCCTCATGATGTGGATGATGACCACAACAGCGATGATGATGATATGACTGGCTAACACAGAACTTTTTGGAACGCCTAAGTTATTTTTAATGTTAGACTTGTGTGCCTCCTTGAGTAATGTTATCACTCAAAAAGTGAATAAACTTCTATGAGCCCTTCAAGTGAATTACTATGTACAGCCGTACAGACCGCGGCAGTCTAATGACTGCCATGGCTTAATTTTGATTGAGCGCTCTGGGATATAAATGCCGAACCTTTTCCAGTGTAGCACAATCGTATATCTTTTGCGAATTCATGTTCTAAGAATCTCGTCCATTTGTAGTTTGTAAGAATATCTCCCCTGCTTCTTTTTTTTTGTTTTTGTGAGTTCAAAAGAATTTTTTTATGCAACTGTTTCGGGAAGGCGGAAGTAATTTTTTCCGGCTTGTAATGGGCCTAAAAATTTTAAAGTCATTGTTATAGAGAGGACGTTCTCCCCATTGCTCAAGGGTCCTCGCTTTGCTAAAAAGTTCAGTGTGGAGGCAGTGAATGCATTGAGAAGTAAAACCATGTATGCAGACATAATTAAAACAGCGCAAACGCACAGGAGGCAGAGAATAGAAGAAAGAGCGCTTTCTTCTATTCTCTTCCTCCTGTGCGATGCTTTAGGTATGTCTTCATAGTACCAGCTAGCTCAGATTTTCACGTTACTCGATGTATGCAGCTTTCGGCGTAAACGCGGAGTTGACTTAAGGCTCATTGCTCTTCCTAAAACGGATGTGAAAAGACAACTAAAAAAAACAAAAATATAAAAAACACGGAAGTTTTTGGTTTTTCTTCTAGCTTCAAATAAGAAAACCTTCACTGAGGCCGCCGCGGAGACGACAACTCTGTCCCCTTCGCCAGGGAGCATCGAAGGCCGCGCTTCAGAGACATATGGTGGCACGAAATATAACTGCAAGCACGCGCTCGAGTAGGAAAGTAGGTGAAGGCGTTTAACGATGTTTCTCTTCACTTTGTCTAAAGAGGCATGGGAAATTCCAGAAGGCTGAGGGTTCCTCGGCACCTTCTTTTGCTCAAAGCCGTCTCGAAAAGAACGCCAAGTAGCGTGAGGGGCCGGTCATGTCAGATGTATCGGGCCTTTCTCTACGCCAACCGAAGAAGCTCGCCGCGCAAGGTGTTGTTTGGTTTCATTTGCAGTGCCATTATCTTTTTCCAGCATCTCTTTCTTGAAGTTCTGGTAATACTGTCCAGAATATTCCGTTAAGTATTATTTAAAAAATATTTTGTTATGTTTCATTTTTTTGGCAAAAATATTTTTTTTTATGACCTAGAGCTTGGGGCTTCCCGAGGGCCGGGACCCCCTGGGCTGCCGCCCCCTTAGCCCGTATCTTAATCTTGGCCCAGCTTGCAATACCCACCGGTGTACCACTGCAGTCGAGCTGCGACTGCCGAGGTCGCTTCCCGATGACTACGCGCGAAGCCGCCGCGAGAGGCACGCGCATCGGCACTGAGTTTGATGGGCAGATGCCTATAGAGAGACTTTTAAGTAAAGGTGAAGCATGATGATTGTATGCAATGTTACAAATAATATGCGCCATTTCTTTTGCGACATAATTCTTTTTTAGATATGTAAAACATGTCATTACACAAGATGGCGATAGCTTATATGCAAGTAAAATAAAGAGTTGTAGAGCAATACATTTTAGTTTAGTGGGTAGTACGAAGATATAACAACGAATAATTCCGATGGCCCGTTTTAACTTTGCACTAACTAAATCTACTTAGTGTCCCTACGTCATATGCTTACAAAAGTGACTCCAAGTGTTTGAAATGAACTAACAATTTCAATAGCTCCGGAGCCGTATAATAATGGTCTTGCAAAGTACATATTTTTGTTTTTTGGGTGGAAAGGCATCGCCTTAGTTTTTAAAATATTAATTTGCAAGGAATTTGTTTGCGTCCATTCTTCTAGTCTAGTCTAGGTATCGTTTACCACCATTATAAAACCGTCACAAATTTGTCCCGGTAAAATAAACTTGAATGATTTCCGTAAATTGAGAATTTGGCGTTTTGATCGATTAGAACAATGTCATGAATGTATATATTGAAAACGAGAGGACCTCGTACACTGCCTTGTGGGACTACCGAGAGGATAGGCTTCACATGAGATGATGATTCGTTTATATTGTCATGAATGACGGTTACGAGAGGAAGAAGAATGAACTGAACACAATGGTTTAATCGGAGAACTTGTGCCAAACAGAATACTGTTGATTAACCTAGAAGTTTGGGCTAGTTGGTGTGCAGACATAATTAAAAACAAAACAACGCAAAGACGAGGGCAAAGTAGAAGGTAACCGACAGGACACAGCGCTGACTCTCCACTAAAGATTTATTTATGTTGGCATACAGTATAAATCGCAAACATGCCAGACCACATAAATCAAGGAAAAACAACAAAATGCACATCACGTGTTCAGTACAACACCGTCACTGATTTTCCCTCCTCGCTCCAAGTACTGCAGCTCTTTTTCTGAAAGCACGAGCGACGGGGCGCTAACACAATCTGGTTACAGTCTTGATATAATAATAATAATAATGATAATAATAACAATAATAATATTAATAATAATAATAATAATATATAAATTTGTTGACCCATTCAGACGAGAGAAGTAGGATGTGAATACGGGTACATCAAAGCCAATAAAGGCTTGTCTGATGACACCCTAAAAAAAACGGACATATGTGTCTGCCTAGGTACAGGATAAAGTAAAATTCACACACAAAAAAATAATATTTGAACTAGCACACAACTATCATCTCACAAACAGTCTATATATACACACATCTTGAAAAGGCAGTTAACTAGTGTCCAAATTTAAGCACTTGAGTTCTTGTTTCAGCGTCTTCAATGATGCAGCTTGGTAAATAGAGTCCGGGAGGGCGTTGAACAGAAACGGGACATAAAATTCTCCGCATACGATTTGCCATGATATCAGGTGGAACAAAGCTTCACTTCAAAACGAGAGCTGCGACGCAATGTGCGGGATGGAACAACTGGTGTTTTAAAATCGCTGTTCCAAAAGTACTCGACGCACTACAGTCTGAATAAACAGAGAATGAAAATTCGGTAGTTTAAAGAGCTTTAAATATGTCAGCACTGTTCGACAGATGTATTATATACGCAACGCTTGTTAATATACCTTTAAGTAAAATATTAATTTTCCCTTGCCACCGTCCTGAACAGTTACCGAACACCGTTACACCATACCGGAGTATACTGTAAGCAAGCGCGTGCACAATAAGAAATCGAATACCGACAGGCAGAAAAACTCTGACTGTTAAAGAGCATACAGGCAATAGATCGCAGTTTACCTGCATAGGGAAGATATGTGTGAGTTCCATGACATATCATATTGCAAAATATAGGCCTAGATATTTTACATGGTCAACTGATTCGATGGATACACAATTACAAGGATTGCAGCTTGATGCATGAAGAAAGAAATTGCACATTACCCTGATGTTTTTAGGGGTGTTGTGGAAACAGACAAGTTTTGTTTGTAGAAGTGTTAATGTCTAGAAGGTTGTTCTTAAACCAGTCCATTGGATGCGTGGAGTTGGCCTGGAGTATGTTGAGCGAGTCAGAGAAATCAATATGACGCGCGACAAGGAGGGTATCGTCGGCATATTGGTAAATTTTGCATTCATTTACAACATGGGCCATGTCATTCACAAAAACATTAGAGAGCAAAGGTGAAAGAATAGAACCCTGAGGACTCCCGCCTTTAAAGAAATAAGAGAGCTTTTAAAGTCTCCGATTACTACGTTGGGCGCGATCAGATAGGAAGCACTTTCTAGTAAGGAAAAAAACGGACCGCGAAACCTCAAATTCTGTAATTTTCCTTAGAAGTAATTGATGGCTCACCGTATCAAAGGCTTTAGATACATCAAGAAATAGAGCACAAGCGAACATATTTTTCAAATGTTGAGTACAAATAATCAGAGAAGTCATCCAGAGCTGGTTGGGTTCCTCGTCCAGCGATCAAAGCATATTGAGTTGACGTAAAATATCCTGCTTATTAATAAAACTGCTCATCGACTGAAATATGTGTTTTTCAAGTAATTGTCCCATAATTGGCAATATAGATATAGGGCGATAATTTTCAACTTTGGATCGTATTCCTCCTCTAAAAAGGAGTCATACCATGGCTATTTTGGAGGCCAGTGGTGCACGGTACCACACGTAATAAGCAGCATTTACACCAAAAAGAACATTCTTAATCTTTCGTAAGCTTCTTTGGAGGTCATACGTGCAAGATACTCATCAACTCCCGGTGAGCGGTTAGTTTTGGAAACCAAAACAGAAGAAAATGAAGATCTGTCTCCTCTATAGTAGGAAGAAATGCTGACGTTAATGATGCGATATGCAAAGCGCAAGGGTGGTCATCATTGCTTCGGCCTCACACCAGGGTATGTAGCAAAAGTTGTTAGACACGCTTCAGCTAAGGATGATGACAGTTGCGCCGAAATGTTTTTCGATAGTTTGGTCAATAGATTGCGTAGTACCAGTGCATCAGGAATTGATTAATTAATGACCATGTTTTAATGGAGCTACGCTTGGCCTCATCAAATTTTGATTTGAAATACTGTCTTTTTGCGCAGCGAATTATCGCGTTCACTTTGTTTCTAGCTTGCCTAAATTCATTCCTCAGGGCTTTCCTTATGCGATTGGAGACTTTCGAAGCACCGACTCACATAGGAATATCTTTTTCCTCACTTTTTCCAGGATACCAAAGTTGAGCCATTTGTGCTTGTATTCTGCGCTTGCAAGAAATAACAGTACGTTTAGCAGCTTCAGCTAAAGGAGTTAAAGACGTGCACAAACCGTGGATAAATATTATCGTTGTTGACAGAGCCCAGGAAGCCACCCCAGCCAAGCATGAGGCAATTGATTTGTCGAGCGATACAATATCAATGGTTTTTGACCTCGTTTAGAAGATTTTAGGTTCCAGGAGCTGACGCTGAGTTGTGGGTTACCTCGACAACCAATAAAGTAGTGATCTGCAAGTTTAGAATGAATCACAGCGCTTATCCACCTGGAGAGCTTGGCGCTCGTATGCGCAGTGGTCGATACAGGGAAGAGACTAGTTTAGTGCCTAAGAGTTCTTCTCTCGTTGGGCAGTAGAATATACGATTCTAACCAGAGGTGGACAAAATGTTTACAGTCAGTCATACAGATGGCATTACTTGCGGTAAGTTTAGTGTGTCCTATATTAAAACCGTACCGACTAAACCAGAGGTGATGAATACATGATAACGTTGAGAGAGTCGAGTCTAGCTACTACTCAGAAATAACCTAGCGTTTCTCAGGAGGCCTATAGAAACACAATAGAGAAGAGCGAAATATTGGAAATAATCTAGTTTGAGGGGCCAAAGACTCGGCGTGAGAAAATACTAAATCTATGGTAGAGACTTTGCCACCTTGGTGCACGTAAGCTTACTAATGCCACCTCCACTGCGGGTAGGTCTTAGAGAAAAAGGTAATGTAATCTTTGATGGTGTATCATTCAAGCATAGATTCAGAAATTTATTAGCTTCTAGGTGAAAATAAAAAGCATCAGCACGCAAGACACCAAATCTCGAGCAAATTAATAAAAAATAATCCCAGTGTTTGTGAGGCCTCGAATGTTAACATGTAAACAGACAAAGAAGTTGCCCCTTCGGTTTTCCTATAGGAATGTAGCCTGAAATGCCGTTAAGTTACTAACAGTTGAAAAGTTAGCGTTACATGAGTCTAGACAATCTTTTCAATGTCCGCCACGGAATTAATCCCGCAACAGAGGTGAGCTCTTCAGCTTTCCTTGCGTAGATTTATGCATTTTTTGTCCAAATGTACACTGTAGTGCATCTCCTTTCCCCTGCTTGCTCATCCAGAACAGCCTACTGCAGTGTAACTGGGTGAGGTTATCGTTGAAAAACAGCTTGGGGAAGAGCGCCGTCACGGTTGAGAGTCTCTTCAATGTCGCACGACATGCCCATCCACTGCTCCTTTAGATCGGACCGGGAAGCAAAGCTAACCGGAGCGGAGGACACCATCGGGCTTGTCCTTCTTGCTGGGCAGACGCCGGATGGGACGGACGTCAGATGTTCGGAACTGAGGGATAACAACAATAATAATAATAATAATAATAATAATAATAATAATAATCATTCAATCAATCAATCAATGTTCGTTAGAGGCCCAGGAGACAACCTGCCCCGGTGTCGTTTTAGCTGCCTGTACACCTAGAAGCATCTATTAACAAACACACAAAAACACAATTTTACACAAGACCCAACAAATGCGCAGGAGTAACAAAGATAGGAGATTCCTGCTGGGGAAAATCAGGTGTTCGAAGGAAGTTGAAGCGCGTAGAAGTAAATTGCAAAAGCGGAGACATCTGCAACACACGCATATGGTAAAAACAATAAATTTCACACAGTCGGACATTCATCACTTTCACTCCTGCTCAAGTATCAACAGGTTTACAATAAATTGATTGAAAGCCCCACAGCAGCTGACGAGTCAAATATATCCAGTAACTTCCTGAGTGACGATTATAACATTCAGCCAACCTGGGGAGTGGGACTAGTTGGATCGCAGCTCGAGAGATATAAAAAGAATGGGGTGAAAGACGTGTACGTACGCGTGGAACTCTAAGGCTCACTTGAGACCGGCAGGTTATGCTGAATCAATTAGACCGTGCGTGACCTTAAACAGAAACAACCGATGCTTGCTCCCGACGCCGGTGCAGGCTAAGAAATTTAACAAGTTTTAGCGCATCTTCATAATCTCGCGCCCAGGTACATGCTCTTTTAGATAGCGATGCCTCATGATAGAAACAAACTGCTTTTGAACTCGCTCAATCGACACCGAATTGGTTTGGGAAATTCCATTCCGCTTGGCTGATCAGCGTACCCAGCTGTGACCTTGCTAATGAACAGTACACTGATAGACGAAAATGCAGGCGGGAGCCAAACTCTTTCGTAACACGACATCCGGCACCCAAAGTGCGGAGAGAAGAGATGACCACCTCGGTTACATGGCCATCGAACCCCAAACCTGAGTCAAAGGTGTGCACTGGAGATCACTTTCATTTCATCATCGACACGGAACGGGATTTCAGCCGTGGATGCTTACAGCTATAGAGCAAGAGGTATTATGCGTGTTACGCAGAAAAGCCGCGACCTTTGTCGTAGCGGCAGTTAAACAGAGATCATTATCTAAGCACCACTGGAAGAAGGAACGTGCGTCTTCCTGGGAGCTTAGAGAAATCCCTGTAGCCAATACTATTTCCTTGTCGATTTTATATACATCAACGCATTGAAGAAACACAAAATTTGAAATAGCCCCGAAACATAATAATAATAATAATAATAATAATAATAATAATAATAATAATAATAATAATAATAATAATAATAATAATAATAATAATATTAATAATAATAATAATAATAATAATAATAATAATAATAATAATAATAATAATAATAATATTCATAATAAGAGTTTATTTCCCCCCAGTGCCCCAGAACAACCGTGAGTAGCCGTATGGTTGGCACTAAAGTAACTCCCAATGGATAAAAGAAAAGAGATTCAAAGCAGTACCTCCTGCAGACACCTATCCTAGACGTAAGGTACAGTCTATAGTCAAGATTGCAGCTTGAACTATGGCACGATCACTGGAAACGTCCGAAGTTGGCGAGTCAACATTGTTCAAAGAGACTTGGCATGCGGGTCAATGGGGACAACAGTTTCTTGAAAGTGAGGGTGCCACAGAGAACGATGTCTACAAGATCGAGCAGGAGCACAGAAAATTCACTGAGCCTAAAAGATCATCGTCGTGATGCTGACCGTTAATGACTCTGTAGAAAATAAAACATCACGAGAGGTGTCTTCGCTTCAATAAACTCTGTAAGCCTAGCACTCTCTAAGAATGTCGTCGTGGCCGTAACAGAACCTTCTACCAAAATGCTTATCGCACACAAAGACGAATAAACGTTTTTGCACATTCTCTAGCCGTGACGCATCAGTGGTAGTCAGCGAATTCCTGTGCGACACTGCTAAACTCAAGTTTTATGCACGTACCAGACATAAGAACAGTCCGGACAAGGCATAAATGATTCTTAAAGTTGCATGATAAGCGGTATATGCAAACCTATCATTCGGACAGAAGAGGCAGCAATCTTTGCAGCATGATAAGAAAGGAAAGTCTAGTGTCAAAATAGATCCCAAGGTCGCGAGACCTCGGTGACTCGTGGGATGGTAGCTGATTAAAGAACATAAGAGTAAAAGACAATATATTGTCACGAATGACAAGTGACAAAAGAGAAAGGAGATAACTGAGAAAACTGAAACGTTTAATGGGGCGAACTGCAGTGCCCAAAAATAAAAGGAAAAAGATAACAGCAGAGCGTCGCGAGCGTCGGGAAGGCGGCGAAGTAGCACGATCGAACACTGAGAGCGAAACGGACTCGAGAATTGCCAGGCGGAGCCCCTTTGTACGCGCGGGCTCCGGAACGATGGCAGTAGAAGGTTCGGCTCGTAGAACATTCTAACCTCCGAATTGGCAAGGCGGTATCTCGAATTTACTTTAGAGCATCACATTAGATGTCAACCAAAAAGGGCCCCACGGCCAGGAATCGAACCCTGGCTTTTCGCGTGGGAGGCAGGCGCTGTAAACTGTTAGGGCCACGTGCGCGCTGCCTACTTGGCAGTTGCGCGCGCGGCTTAATATCGCGTTTAGGAGATATTGATAAGATTTTTGATTTTGTCATTCAGCACACCAAATAAGGTTGCGGAGCACCACTCAGATAATGCGTAAACTGTCATCTTGCAATAGACTGCAGTCGTCAAATGATCTTATATTCATGAATATCTTGATGTCATCAGCAAGCAAAAAGCAAGTGTGAATTGTTTACAGCACTTTTCAATGTCGTTGATGAGATACGAGGAAACAGTAGTCGGGGCCCAGGCTAGATCCGCGGGGGACCCCAGGACGTCGCGATGAAAGTGTCGGAATAGCTATTCACTCGTAATTCTCACACTGCTACTCAAGTGGTCAGTTAAGTAAGTCTTAAACCAGTTCGAAAAGGGTTCGTTACGATACTACGTTACAATGAGAGCTTCTCCAGCAATAGTAAACAATGATTAACTTTGTCTGGACAGCTTGTCGTCATAAAATACCGGCAGTACCGACCTGGCCTCAAGGAATGAACTGTAGGAACTGGAAGTTGCCAAGAAATGAGCAAAGACTAGTTTCACGGAGCGCTCGCCTCTAGAGAGGCCATGTTGAGGCACTGCTAAATTTCCGTCTAAAAATAATACGAAGACACAGTGGTCGCCAGGTGACCATCTCGAATACCTTCAGAAAAGGCGCACATGCAAATATATCGGTCGGTAACTATTTACGTTCCAAACATCACTGCTACATGCAATGGTAGGACAACGGGCATTTTCCACGATGATTGGAAAAAGCTGCCACATTTCAGCGAGAGGTTAAATGTGCGATTTAAGATGGGGAGCTGTGGAGTTGTGCACGCGCCGATAATAAAATTTGGTTTCATATTCATTCCCACTGACAGCTTCGCGACTCAGTTTGATATCGCTTCTAGAACTTGGAAGCGCGATAATAGAGGTGGTTGTCAGAAAATCAATGTAATCAGTATTGACGTGAAGCGTATTGAACTCGAAAACGAATCTGAGGAGTAGCATGTACAAAAATGATATTGGCTGAAGCGTCTGAGAGAAGACGATACATATCCAGTGAAAAAACAGTGAGTGCAGAGCGAGCTGGTGATATGTCGATCATGTTGCCAGAAAACCCGAGACTGTCGAAAGCATGAAAACTTGGTCGAAGCGACAGACAGGGGGAAAGAAGGTCTCAAAGAAATATGCTCTGCTTCCGGGTTATCAATGAAAAAGGTGAAAGCACGTTTACGTACCGCTTGCAATCGCGGTAACTGCGCGCTGTCGGACACTGTTAGCGCGAACACGGCGTCGACGCTTTCCAGCATGGGGGCATATACGTGCCAAACGAACGAAGGACATGCGGAAAACCAAGAGAGACGGCAAGAACTACGCAGTAACACTGGATAAGTAACTCCCTGTGCACGCAGACGATCAAAATAAATTGAAAGCCATGTAATATAGTCCAATTTGCAATAAATAAGTGCTGCTTTATTCTTTCTGCTCATGAATATGTGCGAAGATGCTTGTTATGGGTTCAAATCATCTCCCGCACGCTCCACATCTTTGCAAATAGGGGGAGCCAGAGAGCAGTGTGCCCGATAAAAACTGCCTGACGTAGGAAATAATAAAAAGACACACTTTTCGTAGCTCACGTGCTTTATTTTTGCGTTCAAATGTTTCTTTAACCGATCGTGAAGATGCACGACGAAGTCATTTTCATCCAATGACAGGACGGGCATATTAGCAATATATAAGCACCACCGAAATGCTAGCAAACCTTGAACACACTCTACATTCCTTTCAATCGTTAGTTTGCTTAGAATCGTCGCTCGTTTTCACATACCTTCCTTGAAACAGAGGTTTGGGCCTGAAATAGAGCGAAGTTTAACATCGTTCAGTCGTAAAGAAAAATGCTGTAACTAAAGCAATTACACTTTCACAATACCAATAAAGGTACATACTGTCCGGTACAACCGAAATGACAAAAGTTATTCATGTTATTTTCTGGCGAAGAGACAAAATTCACGCGCGTTTTCCCATAGGAATACACAGGGAGGCTGGAAATGTAGACTGCATGCTGTCTGCTTCAATTTGCAACCGGAAGTCCCGTAGACACTAGCGCCAGCTGAGCCTCTAGCGTTTATTGTAATAACTCTATGGTGCTCGCAAACCGCGCAGCGTCTGATGTCCCGTCAAATCAAAACAATACCGGCTCTATGTTTAACGTGCGTTGTTGCCAGATCTGACCGGAAGTCCAGACGCTGCGTCGTTCAACTCCCCAACGCAAGAAAGGTAAGGGGAGGGGCGCACTTCTCCTCCGTGGGGGTCGAAAGAGCGGGAGTTTCAAGTGTGGAGAGGTTCTGACTCCGACTAAATTACGTCCTGTGGCGCAAATATTGCTAAACAAAATTATTTTTTTCGCGAAACATTTGTTTTGTGACATGCTTGTCCCAATTAGGCTGTTTAAAAAAAACACTTTTTTTTTCTTTGCAGTTACCCTTTAAGACAGAAACGCCCCTCAGGTAACTAATGCGACCACGACCTGGTTACACATTCATTTTTTTATTTTAAAACAAAATAATGCAACATGTCTTTGCAGATTTGTAATTATCGGTCATCAAGGGCCCATCGGGTAAAATTTAAAGGATATCGAGAATGATTTTTTTTAATTGCCGCACACAAATCGCAAAATTTTGACTTTTTCCATTTTGACGAAACTTCCGGGCGGAATGCAGAAAACATTTTCAACAGTATAAAGCTAATTAATCTGTTAAAAGTTCACAAAGCAAAAAACACTCGACACAAAAAGTTTCAGCTTTATTATATAAATTTAAAGTGGCTTGAAAATTCGCCGAAAAATGCCTCATTATGCAATATTTGCTCCAGAAGCCAAGTTTGGCATATTATTTCGCTTGAAATATATGCTCATATAATTTAAATTTAACTATTTCTGGCAGAGAAATACACGTGCATTAAACATGAAAAGTTGGACGGTGTAGGAAGCTGCATCCTTTATTCCAACAGCCTTCAAAGTTGCGTCATCGCGCAGTGCGGAAAATCATTTTTCAACCTCCTCTCGAATACGATTTTTTTTCACGAATACATTAATGTACCTTGCAAGATTAAGCTCTGTCCTGCTGTATGGACAGGTTTCACTACCTCATATAAAAATTTATTTGAAAACAAAAAATACTCATGACACCACCATCACCGTCCTTATCTGAACACACCCTTCAGATTATGGGAAACCGAATGGTAAAGGGAATGCAAACTTGAAACTACATTTGTTATTTTTTTCTTTTTCTCTGACCGTACCCGCCAAGCGCTTCGGCGAACCCCTCGCGGCTACCCTATCCACAAGCTCCCTTTTGTATCCTGCCGCTAACGATCTAGACGCCTGCGCCTGCACAGCCTCTGCAACCTTATGCGCACAAGATTCACTTAGCGGACTATTAAACAGTGAAGCGGCAACACCTCTCTTGACCGTATTGGCATGACAACTCATGTAGGGCGACAATGGCCTGGGTTCATCCCTGCCATATCTCCAGCACAAACTATTTTTCAAACTTATCTTAACATCCAGAAACTGTAGTCAACCATCCATCGGAAATTCCGTTACAAAAGCCAGCTCAGGCACCGCGTTTCGGATGAAATCCACAAGAATCGCCAAGTCACTGGTTCTCGTCGTACAAACCAAAATGTAATCGACATAGCATTTGACTAAAGCGGTCCCACCTGACATCGACGTCAACACCGTTTCCACTTTCAGTTCTAAAACCCTTAAGTAAATTTCAGAAAAAATGGGCGCCAATTGTGAACCAATGCACACACCTTTTTCTAAACCACTTCCTTCCTTCAAAACCCACAGCAGTGACCGACAAATACCTCTCCAATAACACCAAGAAGCAACTAATGCCTATGGAGTAACTTGACTGAAACTTCACTAAACCTAACTAGAGCCAATCCCTCACACTTTGCAACAACACACCCTGGAACAACACACCCTGGACGCCACCCTGGAATCTTTGCGGTGAAACACCTCCAAGAGCTATAACAACTCTTCCAAATTCCTAAGCGAAAGTAGCTTTTCCAACGGCAAGACCGAAAGCCCTTTCAACAAAAATTCCGAAAGTACCTTTTGACGCGTCCCACCCTCATTGATGACGATGCTCAAATGCATTCCAACTTTATGGTCCTTCAGTCAAAATTTCACAGACAGCGTGCCTTTTGTAGCGTCCCTTATCCGTTTTGCAGTCCCCCAAACTACCATTCGTTCAAAACATCAATGACACAATGTTTCGTTTTCCTCAAATTTACCATGCACGGCTGAAACAGGCCGTCTAGTGCCACGTCTACCTTCCTTCTATAGTCACTCATAGGCAAAACACCAGATTTCCCGTTTTAATGCGAATAGCATTCTTTGGCTACTTCACGCACTTTTCGTCTATGTATCTATCTATCTGGCTATCTAACCTCTTACGCCGCGGGTCGATAAATAAATAAAAAAGATCGGCGCCGGCTGGGATTCGAACCGTTGACCCTTTGATCAGCAGGCAGACGCGCTAACCACAGAGCTATGAAGGCGGTCATTCAACGCACTCTAAACGGTTGTTTATATCTTTACCATAGGACGCGCTTTACAGCGCTGTCACAACTACCGGTGCGCGCGCGTTCCATGCACGAGGGCTCATTCCGCTCTCGTGAGGCTGAGCACGGCCGCTAGCTCACCCTCTCCCGCGCTCGGGAGAGGGTGATGTAGCGGCCGTGCTCAGCCTCACGAGAGCGGAATGAGCCCTCGTGCATGGAACGCGCGCGCACCGGTAGCTGTGACAGCGCTGTAAGCGCGTCCTATGGTAAAGATATAAACAACCGTTTAAAGTACCGTTGGTTGAGACTAGCTGAGACGCCAGAAAGTCTGGTCGGTACCATTTTGAGTGTTTGTGCGTATGGCGCGTGCTTTGCTCGCCTTCCTAAGTGACACAAACGCACGTGCTGGGCTGCGGAGATTGTGCGCAGGGCTGTGAAAGTGTCAACAAATTTAGAATCGCCTCAAGAGTGGGCTGGCGTATCTAGAGTGTGCCGGCCACCTGACGAACGCGCATAACTCCGCACCGTTTGATGCTATTCGCATTAACGTAGATAATCATTCCCAAAGGATGGGTTCTGCTGATTTTTTTACAGTTTGTAATAACGCTAAATCTTCCCTTCCAATTCTCTTCTGACCGCAAGAACCTGACGAAAGTCTCTTTTGTCATAGTCTGCCCTGTTATCCGTGACTTTGAGAAAACTCTAAATGACTGTTACTGGTAGCTTGATCTCCCGGCCGAGTTCGGGATCCTTCTTCCCACAGCCTGCACAGCCGCGACAGCGTCCAACCTTGAGGGCTTGACATTCAGGCAGAACTTCGGGCCATCCCCCAAAACATTCTCAGCTCGCCGAGACAACTTCACCCGCGAAGGATTCACCACCTTTGGGCACACTTGGTTATCCTCTCGTGATTTAGCAACCGGGACCGAATTAATGTTCGACGAAGCCACCTGCTAATTTCCTTGAGGCCCGCTCAAAAACTTGGCGGGCCTCAAAGATTGGCCTCGAGTTAGGTTTAGTGAAGTTTCAGTCAAGTTACGGCATAGGCATTAGTGGCTTCTTGGTGTTATTGCAGAGGTATTTGTCGGTCCCTGCTGTGGGGTTTTCAAGGAAGGAAATTGGTTCAGAAAAAGGTGTGTGCATTGCTTCACAATTGGCGCCCATTCTTTCTGGAAATTTACTTAAGGGTTTTAGATTTGAAAGTCGAAACTTTGTTGACGTCGGTGTTAGGTGGGACCGCTTTAGTCAAACGCTATGTCGATGACATTTTGGTTTGTACGACGAGAAGCAGTGACTTGGCGATGCTTGTGGATTTCATCCGAAACGCGGCGCCTGAGCTGGCCTTTGTACCGGAATTTCCGAAGGATGGTTCACTACAGTTTCTTGATGTTAAGGTAAGTTTGAAGAACGGTTTGTGCTGGAGGTACGGTAAGGATGAACCCAGGCCATTGTTGCCCCAAATGAGTTGTCATGACAAAATGGTCAAGAGAGGTTTTGCTGCTTCACTGTTGAATAGTGCGCTCAGTAAATCTTGTGCACATAAGGTTGCAGAGGCTATACAGGTGCAGGTGTTTAGATTGCTAGCGGCAGGAAACAAAAGGGAGCTTCTGGATAGCGTAGCCGCGAGGGGTTTGCAGCGCTTGGCGAGTACAGTCAGAGAAAAAATGAACAATGTAGTTTGCATTCCCTTTTACCATTCGGTTTCCCACAATCTGAAGGCGCTTGCTAAAAAATTCAACGTAACTGTGGCTTTCAGACCGGACTTTAAACTCAGCACACTAACCCCATTCACGGGAGGGGTGAGCGGTGCCAAAAAAAAACACAGAAATAGAGAAGTCGAGTGTCGGGAGGGGGTGGTTTACGGCATAGCATTGACATGTGGTTTTACTTACGTTGGCCAAACAGGAAGATGTGTAAACGAGCGGTTATTAGAGCACAAAATGGCAATGGGGTTGAGGGCTCAAAATTCTGAAATAGCCAGACATGTTGAGCAGTGCAATGGGTGCAACCCTGAGTGGGCCAGTACAGAAATTATTTACAGTAAAACGATGCGACTAGGATATTGAGGGAGATCGATTAGAATAGGGAGTATTGCGAACTGCATAAGCCATCGTTCCGTTTCTTTAGACAAGCTAGCCTGGTCCTTTATCATAAATGGTGTTTCCGTCTCCATGTCGAATGAGATCCAGCCGAAAGGTTAAGTAAAATTAATCTCGTTTTGTTTTGGGGTTGTTTTTGGTTCTTTGTGAAGGCATCGGAAAGAGACAGAGATAAAGGGAGGGGGTAGGTTTTTGGGAAGGTCGTGTGATAGCGGTACAAACTTTAAGGCTTTGAGATTACTTTCCGGCGCATTTTGGCGAACCGGGTGGGTTTCCCCATGTGTCTTCGAGGTTTGTGTTTACTTCGGCAACTGTAAAGAGGGGGAGGGGAAGGGGGATATCGGAGTGGTGTACGATTCGACGGTGGGGGGCAAGGAAGCGTTGCGCGGAAATAGGAGATTAGCGGTTGTGGCAGTGGCGGGTGATAAGTCAACTGCGTGGACTTTCTCATGGACGCTGCGGCACCTAGCGCGTGCGCATGTATGTGTGTGCGCGGAGGGCTGCTGACGTGGACCGGACAGGAGGAAGCGGCTTGACCTTCGGGACTGTGGATGTCGGTTGGGGCACGGGGGCTCGCCTTTTTAAACGAGTGTCTGACAAATAAACCTTCAACTGTGTTTGAGACGTTGTGTTGTGTTCGTCCCCTTCTGTGTTCCTGGGTCACATTGATCATATTATGCGGTTGAACAGAAGTTATTTTGTTTCTAATGACAGAATGAAAAAGAATGCTGATGGACGTCTTTGTCAAAAATAGTTTTGAGGACGGCTGCGGGAGTCAGATTTTCCTGGGTCCAACCGAGCACAACACAAAATCGCAGAAACATTTTTTTTGACCCCAAAGTAATGTTAACCGCCTTAGCTGGATTGGCTATAAGGAACGACATCTACAGCACTAAGGTGTATCATGGCAAAGGATTGATGCTAGCGTCGTTTTCATCGCTACTTTCATTGCCTGTTCCTCTTCCCACTGTACAAAGTATGAAGCCGTGACTAACCTCTCAGGTTAACCTTCTCGCCCTTGTTTTCTGTTTTCTTTTTTCCATACTCGCACTATTCGTAACTTTCACGAGCTATAGGGGCGCACTGGCGCCTATCAAAATGGCGGTCATCTGGATGTTCGTCGTAGAACAGCTGTATGAGGCTCGGCCTACGACGCGTGGGTAATACTGGTTGTGCTATATACGAGCAGCATTAGAGCCTTACTTTATTTTTCACGTAAGCGGGATGTAGGCACGCTCCTTCATTGTGATGCCGGTCATCCTGGAGCTAGGAAGCGCGATTCTAGCACCACGGTACCACGAGCGCTGGAAGTTGCGAATAGTTTTCGAGGAGGGTAACAAGCTTTTGCCTGACTGAAGAAATAGGCAGTACAGATAGAAAGAAACAAGTATAAATTGCATTTATTATTCACGGGCTGACTTATTGCCTATTTTGAGCATTTAACTCGTAGCAATCGCTGGTATGGCATATCAGTGGCACGTACACTGCGAGAGTAAGGCAGTTTAATAGCACTGTAGGCAATGCTAGTTTTTATTTTGATATCGCCATAGGTGCCGCAGAAAAAGAAGCTTACCCACACATAGGAAGCATGTAGCTACAGTTGGCATTTGCGTAAAGCTTGAGTCTTTCCATGTAAGTGTATTTTATGATAATGGTATGAGTATATGACTCACAGAGGTCACTAATTTAAAGTGAACGTCTTAATTCTTAAACCAATTAACTTATTATTTCAGTACCAGTACTGTGCAATTAAGCTCATTCAGAAATGACCATCAGGGCAAGTGCACAACGAAGTACAGTCAAACCTCTATGTAACAAACTTCTATGTAACGAAACCCTCGATGTAACAAAGCGCATACCTTTTTCTAACCGCAAGTGTATGCACGCCATGTATTTTTTACCTCTATGTAGCGAAGTCCCGTTTGCCGAGATTTCGATGTAACGAAGTTTCATGGACAATTCGGCACAAACTTTGGGTCCCAAAGGAGATTTTGAAAAGCACACGCGCTGAAACGGGCCACCGATAAAGCGCAAAGGTGAAACTGGCTGAGTCTGGCGAGTGTGGTGTACAGAAGGGTCATTAGAGGACACTAGAGCCGCCGCCGTTTCGTCCATCGGTTTCATTTGCGCTGCGTAGTTCGTTTCGAGGCCTAACTAAAAGTGTGCGTTTCTCGTCCTGGGTGATGGAGCCTTCAAGGCGATGGAGCCGTCCCTGACAACGTCGACCTCGACGACAATTTCTATACGTCGACTCTGCTGTCTCTGCTGTCATTGCGGCGGAGGAGGTGACCGACGAGGCGATAGCTAACTATGTTCGTGGCAACAGCGAGCCTGATGAGCAAGACACCTGCGATGTGCCCAGTAACCGTGAAGTGCAAGACGTGATCGATGTCTTGAGGCGGTGCACGAGCGCACAGCAAGACGAAGACGCGATGCAGGCCATCTGGCTATGCTAACGTAATATGATGCGAATAATAATGTCAAGAGTGGCCCAGAAAAAGACGACGAACTACTTTCAACCGAAATGAAGGTGTCCTCGGTGAGTTTCGTGCACCCGAGAAACATTTGTGAAAACTTTCTTCAACATTTTATCCGAATTTCTATGTAGCGAAATTTCGATGTAACGAAGTAAATTCCGAATTTTACCGACTTCGTTACATCGAGGTTTAACTATACTTGAAAACCAGCATCTGGCCAAAAAGTGTCCGACAAATACTGTATTTTTTTAATATTGAAATTTTCTAGCTACATGAGTCTCTTGCAAGACAGAAAAGTTATTTATGCAACAATTATTTCTGCAAAATTGAAACATGTACGTATTTGCTGTTGTGCTGTGTTCGTCCCCTTCTGTGCTCCTGATTCTCAGGTTTTATTACCATGAATCATCTCCAGCTCGCTTGTTTTTAGAGCGCAGCTCTTAGGCGCCGTTTCCGGCTTGAACGGCGTCGGCGTCGCCGTTGGCGTCGCCGTCGCCGTCGGCGTAACCGCGCGGTGCGTGTTGGGACATATCCTATACCCGCGCGGTGCATGTTGGGACATGTCGCGGGGGTCACGTGACCCCCCTCCCGACATGTTGGGACATGTCCCGGGGGAGGTCGGGGGTCACGTGACCTCGAGGGGGGTCACGTGACCTCGGGGGAGGCATCATGTGACCCCCCCCAAGGTCACGTGACCCCCTTCCCCCGGAGGAAAAAGAGAGGTATACCCTCCCCTGAGTACCCTTCCCTCCTCCTCCTCAAGAGCTGCGCTCCAATTCGGCGTTACAGGGAGTTAGTTGTAAACGGCTTTCACTTTTTTTAAGTATTATTTCAGATATTTGCTGTATTTTATAATATTACATTAAATAAATTAATGAAAAAATCAGCAGAACCCATCCTTTGGGAATGATTATCTACGTTAATGCGAATAGCATCAAACGGTGCGGAGTTATGCGCGTTCGTCAGGTGGCCGGCACACTCTAGATACGCCAGCCCACTCTTGAGGCGATTCTAAATTTGTTGACACTTTCACAGCCCTGCGCACGATCTCCGCAGCCCAGCACGTGCGTTTGTGTCACTTAGGAAGGCGAGCAAAGCACGCGCCATACGCACAAACACTCAAAATGGTACCGACCAGACTTTCTGGCGTCTCAGCTAGTCTCAACCAACGGTACTCTAAACGGTTGTTTATATCTTTACCATAGGACGTGCTTTACAGCGCTGTCACAGCTACCGGTGCGCGCGTTCCATGCACGAGGGCTCATTCCGCTCTCGTGAGGCTGAGCACGGCCGCTACATCACCCTCTCCCGAGCGCGGGAGAGGGTGAGCTAGCGGCCGTGCTCAGCCTCACGAGAGCGGAATGAGCCCTCGTGCATGGAACGCGCGCTCACCGGTAGCTGTGACAGCGCTGTAAAGCGCGTCCTATGGTAAAGATATAAACAACCGTTTAGAGCGCGTTGAATGACTGCCTTCATAGCTCTGTGGTTAGCGCGTCTGCCTGCTGATCAAAGGGTCAACGGTTCGAATCCCAGCCGGCGCCGGTCTTTTTATTTATTTATCGACCCGCGGCGTAAGAGGTTAGATAGCCAGATAGATAGATACATAGACGAAAAGTGCGTGAAGTAGCCAAAGAATGCTATTCGTATTAAAAATATAAATGTTTGGTTGTTACTTACAACAATATATTTGCCTTAGTTAAACAAAAAGGTCCGGAATGTTCCGTAAATAAAAATATGATCATATTTATACATCACAAGCCCTTATGAGGGCATGCATGCAAACATTTCAAAAGTACGAAGGTACTTTAAACACTTAAAAAAATATAGCCATATAATTAATGTTCGCACAATTGAAAGATGTTCGTACAGACGCGCTGTGCCCAGAGTTCCTGTGTGCAAACGCTCTTGCTTTAGGTTTTGCAGCGTCAGCTGGTAACCTCAAGCTCTCTGGAGATTGTTGTCGTATCAACAAAATACTCTGCTCTCTCCACGGCCCAAAGTTGGGATTACAGGTCACACATGTAGTGTATCGTTTACTGTGCTCAAACGCCTCTTCGTATATCTTATAAAACTATTATGAGCATTTCTTTGATCATGGCTTTCAATGAGTTACATATCCATTCTACTTGTGTCTCGCATTTCACTGAAATTGTGATGAAAATGTACCATCGAAATCAATTATTTGCGGTGATTAAAACAAAATCGAAGTCCACTAGTTAACTTTCTAACATCGTAAAAAATGCCAGCCTTCGCGACATTTGATCCAATTGTGTAAATTTATTCGATGAAAAGGCATTCGGCGAAGTGTGTGGCAAGCGGTCAACAATCTGCGCGCTGTCGTCAGCAGTGCCGTTCAGGGGCGACCGCGAGAACGAGCGCGAGCTCCCGATTAGCTCGCGAGTCAGTCGAAGACTGGATTGCATGTCTTGTCCTTTTTGTGGGTGATTAGTATGCACCGATCCCTACACATATCATCTCAATGAATGGAACGACCTCTGATTCAATGTCTGGATTTGCTGCATTCAATGAAAAGTAAAATTAGTTACATGCTGCATCAGTCTACAAAAAGCAGCAGAAATGGTAGAAAGTTTGTGTTGCATGCTCTTGTAGATGTTAGATGGGTGGTTTCACATCAACTCAGGCACGGATTTCTTGGGGTCGCATTTTTTAATTTTGACGAAAAAGATATATGTTTTGGGGAAAATCCTTTTGTGACAGGGAGTGCTAACCGCAAGTACGGGCGATTTTTTGTTCTCGGGTTATGGATATTTTAAGCAGCCGAAGCGCAAACTGACCTTTCTCTGGCCTGTCGGAGGTTTCATGTTTCACTCCTTTCAACTTTTTGCCTTTTGTTTTGGTAGTGCAATGTAACTTTTTTCGGCCACTCTCAAAATAGGGATTATTAATGGTCAATAATTTTGTTGCGAATGTTTATCTTCACTTTTGATCTAAATATTATCGAATTGTGTCCCTTTGACAACATTTGTCAAAGTTTGACCAGCTCTTCCGTGTGACCTATTTAAGATATTGTAACATATTTAGTATTTTCAGAAAGTTGAGAGTATACTCTTTTTATTGATAAAAAATTTAATGATGTGTGCAAAAAGAAAGCAGTGTATTCTCGTAAAGCAAGGACTATTTCAATTTTTTGCAAATTGGTGCCGATTTTCTTAAAAAAACCACCTTTTATTTGGCTGAACTTTTTTCTCCAGCTGTCTTTTGCAGTGCTTTATAAGGTAATATAAATAAAAAAATGTAATTGTCTGTTCGTATGGCAGCTATAAAAGCTTGAAATCTGACTTTGTTTGACAGTTTTGTTTTATTTTTTTATTAGAGCGCAGCTCTTAGGCGCCTGTTTCCGGCTTGAGCGGCGTCGGCGTAACCGCGCGGTGCGTGATCGGTAAATTTCTCCGCTAAATTTAGCGGAAAAATTTTCCCGCTAAATGTAGCGGGAAAATTTCCCGCTAAATCTAGCGAAAAACTTTGCCCGCTAAATTTAGCGTAAAAAATTCCCCACTATATTCAGCGGAAAAACTTCCCCGCTAAATCTAGCAGAAAATTTTCCCCGCTAAACCTAGCGGAAATTTTGTTCCGCTAAATTTAGCGGAAACTTTTTCGCAAATTTTAGCGGAAGAAATTCCCTGCTAAATATAGCAAAAAAAGTTTCCCGCTAAATCTAGCGGAAACTTTTCTCCGCTAAATTTAGCGGAAAATTTACGCCGCTAAATTTAGCGGAAAAGATTCCCGGCTAATTTAGTGTAAACTTTTCACCGCAAATTTAGCGCCAAATAATTCCCCGCTAAATTTAGCGGAAACATTTCCCCGCTCAATCTAGCAGAAAATTTTCCCCGCTACATCTAGCGGAAAATTTTCCC
This sequence comes from Ixodes ricinus, assembly GCA_037355805.1. Lineage (NCBI taxonomy): Eukaryota > Metazoa > Arthropoda > Arachnida > Ixodida > Ixodidae > Ixodes > Ixodes ricinus. The sequence goes on along the minus strand of JAZHYW010033917.1, from coordinate 12,383 downwards.
CGCTAAATTTAATGGAAACATTTCCTCGCTAAATTGAGTGGTAAAATTTCTACGCTAAATCTAGCGGAAAATTCTCTCCGCTAAATCTACCGGAAAAATTTCTCCGCTAAATTTAGCGGAGAATTGTTTCCTAAATGGGGCCGAGTAGGAGAGGAGGAGGGGCATAGCCCCCTCTCCGTACCTTCCCCTCCTCCTCCTCAAGAGCTGCGCACTAATTCGGCGTTACAGGGTGTTGTAAACAGCGTCTCTTTTTAATAGATACCTGTGAATGCACTTATTCTTTGATAAATAATTTTAATGCGATTATTTATATGAAACATATTTTAGAAAATTTGTCAATATGATGTTTTTGGACGATATTTGTCAAAGTTTACCAGCTCTTCCGTGTGACCTATATAAGGTGTCTTAACATATTTGGTATTTTCAGAAAGCTTAGAGCATACTGCTTCTAATGACAAAAGATTTGATGGTATGTGTAAAAGTGAAAGGGCAGTATTTTCTCGTAAAGCAAGGACTATTTCAAACATTTTGCGAATTGGAGGTCGATTTTCTCAAAAAAGCCTACCTTTTATTTGGTTACATGTTTTTCTCTAGCTACCTCTTCCAGTACTTTATAAAGTAAAACAAACAGAAAATGTAATATTTTGTTTGTATGGCGGCAATAAAAGCTCACATTTTGTTTTTTGTTCATTTGTCGCCGAGTAATACAAGTGACTCACAAAAATACACATACACTAACTCATAATTAATGCCTCTGAAACTTTTAGTAACTACCTGCAAATTCCTTTAATAAAAGAAGATGCAAACGGCGAGTTATGCTAATAAAGCGTCTAGGTCATAATATGCTTAATATGTGTTTTTTTTACATGTCAGACCGATTTTCTGCAACAATATTTGACAATTCAGCAATTTGTGCTATGTGACCTAATCAATATATTTTTATGGATAATATATTATTATACATTAAAATGTAAAAATACATAATTAGTATAATTTGAATATTTTTTCGCAAAATATATAACACGCATAACGCGGAACATTTGCCTCAAAAACGAATATATGAAAACATATGCAAGTTTAAAGTCAATTTAAAAAAATGTATACACATTATTTTTTGTTGTTTTTATTTACTGTTAGGTAATATAGTAGTCTGTCAGTAACTACCAACAGAAATCGTAATATATTTTTTGTATGGCCGCTATTAGACTGGAATCTCGTGCTATGAGAGTTTTGAACGGGACTTCGCTTAAAGGCTCAGCTGAGCATAATTTTGGCCTCTGGAGGGTTTTCTATTTAATGTTAGTACTTACCTCAATATCTGAGCGTAAAAGCCAGTGAAGCAACAATATTTATCCTAACAATATTTATTTATCTCGCACTGGGGTGACTTGCAAGGTGTGTGAGCTTAGCCCTATGTTTCGACAGAGAAGATGCGTAACATCTAAACTCCCGGACAAATTTAAGTCAAGAGGGAAAAGTCTAAGTAACTCGGCATAAATCACTGAAAATTGAAATAAAACCTAAACACATGACTATACACATTTGAAGCCTTACTCGCCACGGAATGCTCGTGGTTTTACGAAAGAGTCCGTATGCGCACAAAATAAACCCTACCCCCAAAGCGTCAGATACTAAATCGTACATATGTGTATGCACTAAATATCTGTTTGACATAAGAAAATATGACAATTACATTCGAAGTTCGGTATTTCAAACTCAAAACCGAAAACAAAAGTCCCCAAAGAAATCCTCACTTTAAGAATATGGAGTTAATATTGTCAATACCGGATGAAGAAGAGAGCTTGAGGTTATTAATTAATGCAGCTATACCATCATATGTTATTAATATTGGATTCATTGGCAAAAAGTCAGGGCCATTAAAGTTGGGGTACACAGAAACATCGGCGGAAGAAAAAGATTGTATAAATATATCGTTTAGCAATGATGCACACTCATCTTGACCTGCTCGTTCCCCATCTGCGTTTGTATAGCTTCAGATCACCGTGGATATTATTAAGTTTGATTAAGTTCCAAAAGTGGCGAACATTTGTAGATAAAATTGTGGGCAACGTGTTAGTAAAAAAATTTCGTTTTACTTCTACTACTGCACGTTTATATTCTTGCTCGGCGCAATGATAGGCGTTAAAATGACTATCTTGTTTTGAAAGTTTCGCTACACGAAAGAGGCGTTACTTTTTATTGGAAAGTCGCTTAAGTCTGGTGTTGTACCAATGGGAATTACTTTTGGATAATAATGTGCGAACAGGAATATATGTGCTTATTAGATAGTTAATTTTGTTTCGAATCAGACACTAATTTTCATTTACAGAGTGTTCAAAGAACTTTTCCACAAAGTAACTCAGAAATTCACACAATTTACTATTTATAGCCGTGAAATTAGCTTTTCCGTAATCACGAATCTGTTTAACTATTTTCGGAGAATGACTTGTGGTAATATTTAAGGTAAAATGCAGCAATAAATGGTCACTAAAACCAGGTAGATCGGTAATAGGGGAAACAAGGTCGGCGAAGGTTGACAATACAAGATCTAAGACTGAGGCACAGGAGGGCGTAATTCGGGTGGGGTGAGACACTAGCTGAGAGAAATTGTAGTCCGAACATAATTTGAGGAATTTGTCACTGTCAGACGAAAAAAGGGCTTGCGTAAGCTGTTTCCGCCGACCACACAATATTTGGATAGTTAAGATCACCCAGAAGGATGAAGTTTGGTGTGGGAGATCGCAAAGTCACTGTACTGATTACGTCATGAAGATTGTCCAGAAAGCTATCGTCACTTGAGGGAGGGCGGTAACAGGCACCCAAGATTTTTTTTTTTTTGTGATTCACGGAAAGGCAGACAAAGACTGTTTCGAGGTCACTCGCAACATTCAAATAAAGGGAATTTATATGATCGGCGGCTGCGATCAGCACACCTCCGCCTTGGCGAGCTTCCCTATCAGTGCGATATATTTTGAAGCGTTGGTTAGTAGTTAGGATTTTGTTATCATTAATTTTGCTAGAGAGCTACGTTTCTGTCAAAACTACAACATCAGCCCCGGTGGAGTCAATGGCAGAGCATAGATCGTCGCGAGTTCACATGACACTTCGGATATTAGTAAACAGAACATTAATTATTTCGGGCGCGAAGGAAGAACCTCTACCCCTCGCACAATGTTAGGGCAAGGCAGAGCGGGCAGATACTGCGCGGGCACTTAAATTGGGTGTCACATTATTTTGGAAGGATAAGGAAGGTTGATTATTATCGCCTCCAGGGCTTCTTGTATTTCTATTGGTCTTGCCCGGCCTTCTGTCATTTCCAACTTCATACACCCTGTCGTTCGCATTTTCATACATGAAACATTTATTGTTCACGTAAAGCTTATTGTAGCGCACTTGGAAGACGCTCTTTTGTAATTTTCCAAACTCAAAAAGTTTCTGTCTTGCTAGGCGCGTAGCCGGAGAAAAATCTTCATTAGCCGTTATGCTGCAGGCTTTAAGCTTAGGTCGTGATTGTAGGATTGTTTGTTCTGTTTTGAAAGAAGAGAACTTGACAATCACTGGTCTGCATCCTCCGGCTGCGTACGAACCAAGCCTGTGAGCACGTTCAACGCATTCATCAGAAACTTGCAAACTAAGTGATACTGACTTCTAAGTAACGTTTTTTAAGTTCACTATTCCAAATTCCATTAATGTTTATGGTTGGATATTGAGCTAACTGCTAACGATAAAAAGAAAACGTTACATAGGCAGAAATTATGCTCAGCAGAGCGCCTGTGCGAAGTCCCGTTCAAAACGCTCAAAGCACGAGATTCAAGTCTTAAAGGGGCGGTGCAACGATTTTAATGTCGAAAGAATTGGCAGTTTGCATTTTTTTATATTGTTGATGCAAGCCCAAGTGACCAAAAACGCGTCACCTTTTCCCGAAAAACCGCTATTCCGCTGCGTAATCGCAAAGCAAAAACGAATTATTTGCCGGTCTGCAGCCGCCTGTCGGGGTTACGGGAACTAAAATGACACCGTCTCTGGGTGTATGCTGAAGTCAACAAAACCAGTCCCCCTCCGCTGCTACACTCGCCGTCAGCCCCGTGGTGAACGGTCCTTTGTGTCGATCGCTCGCCGCGACCTTCGACGAGGCTAATAATGCTTTCAAAGTTGACAATCGCGGAGGAAGCGGCTTGTCTCTGAAAAGAGAAACCAAGGGGAAACTACGTGGACCTCCAGAGTACGTTGCTCGAAAGTCGACGTGGAGAGTGAGGGGCACTTTGACCTTCCATTTGTTTCATTTTTTTTTTAAATAAGAACTAGCGCTCGCAAGAAAATATGGTTTTCCGCTTTTCGTTCCATAGGTGATGCCGAATAATTTTCGCGGTAAATTAGCCAAAGCCTGAAAATTGTTGCATAGCCCCTTTAATAGCTGCTATACCAAGAAAATATCACCATTTTTGTTGGCAGTTCCTGATAGACTGCTATATTACCTAACTGTGAATAAAAAATAAAAAGAAATAAAAGTTTTTTTTTTTATGAAAATCGACTCCAAACTTGCTAGTTTTTTCGAAATATTCATTTTTCAGGCACATGTTGCGCATTATATATTCAACGTCAAATAGTCAAACTATACTAAAAAAAGAGCCTAATTTGAGCTTTACGGCAATTTAAAGATCATAAATATATGTTTATTAGGTCACAGAGCACAGCTTGCTGAACTTCGTCAAAGATCGACGAGGAGAGGCGGTTTGACAATTAAAACAAAAAACCCATTAAAGATCTAATGACCTAGACGCATAATTAGCATAAAAAAGCCTACATCGAGAGTGTTCTCCGAAAGTTACACGGACGTAGCATAAAAAGGAAAGAAAAGGGATGGAGTAAATATGGCACCCCCTAAGCTGTAAAAACGTCAGTTTCCACCTTGGCCGCTTCAACGGTCTATAACTCGAGAGCAACAAATCCGACGAACTCGCCGTTTGCGTCTTCTTTTATTGTAGGAATTGCCCGAGAACATGTACTTTTTTGGCAAAAACAAAAAAAAATTCGACCCACAATTCGTGCCAGAGTTGTGATGAAATCACCCAGATACATCATGCCTGCTATACTTGCTCCTCAACATGTGGCTATGTTTGTTTCCTCTAGCTCCGTCAATACACAGGCTTTCAGCGTTTGAAATTTAATAACTAAACTAAAACGTCTAGTCTCTTGGAATTCACATCTGTTTTGAAATACCGTGAAATATACAACTCCAAGGACTGTTGATTCCCCAGCGACTTTTTTTCTTTCAGCGACAAATGTTCGGCGCACTCCTTTCTGATCCTTTGAAAGTTCATGTTCTTCTTAATAAATGCTCCAATTCCACCTCCATTTATCGTTCCCTCCATTTTGTTGCATTCTTCCCACACATAGTCAGGGTTGCAAGGTGGCTGCTCCATGTCTCTGAGATGTGTTTCCACAAACCCCTACACCACTAAATCCTCCTTTCTTAGTTGCTCCTCTACCTATTCCCATTTTAACCTATTTCTACCACCCTGCATGCTAATATATCCAATGTCTTATTGCGCTGTTTGTTTATACCGGTTCTTACGTTTTCTTCTCTTTTTAACCCTTGGTGCCTCTCCTGACTTTGTTGGGTTTTCAGTTACTTCAGTGCCCCCAGGGCCCTCGGTCCCCCCAAAAAGCAGTCACATTGCGGCCTAACCTATCCCCCACCCTGTAACCCGTGGCCTCACTGTAGTGAATGCCATCTGCAAAAGGGTGGAAGCCGGCCTCGTACACTTCCCTGTTTACTTCCATTACGTCGTACCGAAGCTGTCGACTCATACCCTTAATTACTCTGTTGGCTTCGACAACCCTCCTCTCCGTTACCCCAGACTGCCCCCGAACTTCCGGAATGGTGCACACAACCACGTGCACATTCTCAGACACGTCCCTCAGCTTACGCATCCCTTCGTTTAGCTGTTTCCGAGGTTCTGGCTCCTACCATTTAGCACATCATTAAGCCCCGTATGAACTACTACTAGGTTCTTTCCCTCCCCGTTATCCCACACCCCCTCACATGCTGTGGTTATAGGATCCACCATAAACTTCCCTGGCTGCACCTCTACGGTTACCCTCTGGTCTCCCTTCACCCTGTTCAATAAACCCCTCTTAACCCGTGCTACGTTAGAGCTTTCCACTACCAGTACCCCAGATCCTCCTGGTACCTGTGCGCCCTTGTCCTGCGACTTAACTCCTGTCACCTGACTGCAGGACGCCTGCTGCTCGAAGGCGCTATTGAGCTGAGGGTCAGTCAGCTCTCCAGCGTCGTCGAGCCCGCCAGTCAACAGGCTGGACTCCAGACCACCAGTGACCCCAGCCTGCGGACTGGTGGTTCGTCCCTCTAGAACTGACACTTCCTCCTTTCTTCCCTCGCTACTCTCACTCGCTTGAATTACCCCTTCCAGGCGCTCTACCCTACTGCCACACTCCCTCTTACGCTCCTCTTAACCCGCCTTCCATGCTTCCCCAGCTCCTCAACCTGGGCCTCGAGACCCACCCGCTTCTCTCCTTCTACCTTAAGCTGTAGTGGAGCTCATTGAGGCGAGAGGTACCTAGAGTCACCGCGGAGTAGGTGGCGGTTTCGTTGCGTTGGGTTTAGCAGACGACAAGCTCGAAGGCTTTGCTACGCGGAATCCGCTCACTCCCGGAACACCGCTATCGAGATGGAACTTCTTTGTGATTCACCAACTTCTGGGCTTCCCCGAGGACGGTCTCATAGACGGAAAGTTCTTTTGTTTACTAAATTACGAGAGCAAGCTTGCCAGCTCAGGTGTAAGTGCTCCGGTACGTTTGAATTTTTTTAACAGCGTTCAAACGTTTGACAAATACCGATTCGATCTCCAAACACCCGACATAAAGATCGCACCACACCATAAAATACTCGCCTCCGAACACAGCGTACCTGCTTCAATATTCTTACTTTTGTGCGTTTCTCCCATAGACTTGTATGTATTGCCTGCTGTCAAGCAATGGCTGCCGGTGGCGACACCGACGGGCTCCCAATCCGCGATCCAGCCTACTACAATAAAGATCAATGGGCCAAACCCTCTCCATATACGGCTCTGCTTCGCCTGTCACCGCGACTATAGTGTTCGTTTTGTGCGCCATAAAGAGAGCAAGATGCGTTATCAGAACTGCTATTAAACGCCCCTAAGCAAGACAAGATGCCTTTATATATATATTCTGCTTCAATCCTTAGAGTGCATAACATAACAAGGAAAGGACCACGCCGTCAGCGTCACCTCTGTCGCCTACTATTCGTAGATAGCCTAAATTGTAGAGATGATCCAACTCGAACCATGGGGAGCATTTGCAGTTTAAAGGCGGACGCCTCTATCGGAGATTGGTCGCAAATGCGCGTGCGCTGCATTATCGCGTTGCAACAAGAAAAGCAGGCGGAAAGGAGGGCACAATCACGAACGACCAACGCGTTCGTCGCCTGTATCTCGTATTGCAAACGTTGCCCATAAACCACGTGACCCCGAACGAGCAGTTGGACACTCTCTATAATCCGGGCTTTCTGATTGGGCGCTGCCACCTAGTGGTTGTCGCCGCCTCCTCGTCGGGAACCAGTTGTGACGAATTGCGAGGGCCTGGTGTGCCGTAAATATTACGACGGTATGTAGGTTCTTACACATTCCCGAAGCTTTTTCCGTGGCGCAAAACTTGAGCGAACGTAATCTGAGTGCAGCGGCTGAAAAGGGCCTAGTAGGGCCACTAAATTAGCTACGCTTCAGCGTAACGACACTTACCCAGCTTGTGGCTTAAAATCATGATTGCCGGTTATCTTAAGCGTTATCTTAAATTACATAAAACGCTTTTCCATCCTCCACAAAGCTTCCTGCAGAGCTTCCTAGTATCGAATTTAATGCTGAGAAAGTCATACTTTTCAATCATGACAATCAGCAGTTGCGTATGTTCTGCACGAGCACCAAGATGGTGGTGCCCACGACAATATCGGGAAACAGAGTGCCGATAAACGAAGTAAAGGGCGTTAGAGCGATAAACCGGGGTTCCGGTCCGCACACCGAAGTGACTCCCCCAGCCCGCTGCCATTGGAGGGAAATGTAACTACTCTTCACGTAACCAAACCAAATTCACGACGTCACAGCAAACATGGCACTGCCCAGGCAGTGGCTCGCCCCACCTGTGCCGGAGCATTAGCAGGAGCTTGTCGGACGCTTTGTTCGTTGTCGTTGGTCTGAACAAGTTGATTTTAGATGCAAGAGCCGTCATATGAAGCCGGTCAAAAGCGACTTCAGAGTTCAGCGTGGCCTCTTACGAAGGTATATTGCGAAAATACGGAAGAACGGTTCGTATTTCGCTGGCGATAGACGGGAATATTGCCACGAAAAAGAAAATCCGCCCTGCGTTGCTCGGACCTCGGATTGAATCGGATATCGCTAGGATAAGGTTTAACGCGATGTTTTAGTGCCCTCGTTGACCATCGGAATCCTTAAGGTGTGCAGCGAAGCGTGTGCAATGTATTTGGATACCCAGTTTAGGTACGCAAATTGCGTGAGTTGTGCATGGCAGTGTGCAATCGTGGTGCCGCCTCGTTGAAATGACCAAAGGCTCACTTTGATTGTGCGGCGCACCGAAGAGCTGCCTTGAAGCTGGAAGTTCCCTTGTCGTGCTGATGATGCTGTGCTGCTTCGTAAATATTTATGGCATAGACGTGCACTTTCACGGGGCGCAGGTGTTGCAGTTGTTATTGAGTCCGCTGGTGTGCCGCACTTTTCGACGACAGAAACGTTTCATAAACACTCCTTATGCGAATTGCAAGCTGTGTGCACATTTCATCGCGCGTGTATCGCTGAGGTGCGTGTTACTTACCCAGGGTACCCGTTCACGCCGCTTTGCAGCGACAGACAGCAACGGCTATTACTAGAAAAGTGGTACCCCACATCCATTTCAGTTCAGTTGGTCCACAACAGTTTTTAAAACACCGGAGAGAACTTATTCGGACAGAAGGCCACTAAATCAATGCAGCTTCTTTTTCTGGTCAGGATAAACTCTCTTCTGTCAGTTGTGTTAAGTTGTCACGGTTGCTTGTTCTAGTCCTTTCTTCTATCAAAAATTAATATTATAAAAATTCCAGGCCATACTCGGCTGTCATCGTGTGTTCTGGAGGAGGTACTGGGTACTTAACCATTAGGCCTTCACTCTGTGGGCACCGTGTCGGCTCCTCAGCCGAGATGCCCGACAACGGGACTTAGGTGGCGGACTGTTTAGCGTGGCGGCAAACTCGAGCCGGCCACGCGAACATTGCGCGCACCGCTTTGATAAGGCTGATCAGAGGCGCCGCGCAGGCAGTCGGTGCCTAGACTCTAACACCGCTGCTGACACGCTTTAAAGTTTCCGTTCTTTATCGTCCCACTCTTGTTCAATTAAATGCCGTTTTTTGTTGTGGAAACCGTTGGCTCCGTGTTATTCCCTCGGGTCGGGTATGCAGCAACCGACCACAAAGGCGCCCTATTCGGGTATGCTACTTACCTGAAGAAATTTCACGGGGCTTGGCTTCTTTTCTTGGTAAGCCTTTTTTGCACTCCTAGTGTTTTCTATCGTCGTTGCGTGCTTCCATGTCACGTCCCCCTTGGTTGTACTGGTGTTCGTCTGAATGTTTTGTGATCGCAGCAAGAGTTTGCTCGCTGCTCGATGCTCGCTTCTGTCGGTTTCTTGGGGGCGTTGTTTCTTTGTGTTTGCAGTCATGTCGACATGGCAAAACGATAAAAAATGGCAGAATCTGAACGAAAGAACCTTCTGGCGAAGCTCACGGAGACGCGCACCTCCGTGATGCAGCGTCTGGCCCTTACGCCTGGCCAGCAGGAAGCCCCATCACGAGAGCCCTGACCACACTTTACACTGTCAATCTAGACATGGTACGACGATTTCAAGTTCGTGGCAGACCTCCTGGACCAACTGCAGACGTACCACCATGCCTCCGGTGCCTGTAAAGCCTCCATCGTGGACTGCATCGTGCCGCTCGCATTGCAAGCGAGCGTCCGGTGCTTGTTGGGGTCGCAGGACCTCTTCACAAGCCTGGCGGCCTTCCAGAAAAGGCTACGAGAAGAGTTCCTGCCTGCGAGCTGTGCGGCACAAATTCTCTGAGAGCTTGAGGCAACGACGCAACACCTGGGCGAAAGTCGGGTCCAGTACGTTTGGGTCATGCAAGAGCTCTTCAAGAAAGTGGACATGAATACACCGGAGTCGGACAAAGTAGCTCGGGTCACAAGACAGTGCCACCCAAGATTCTATGTCTACTTCATCAACGGCGCCTTTGAGGGCCTTGAAAGAGCTAGCCCGGGGCGCCCGCCTTGTTGAGAAATCCTTTCATGCTGAGCGGAATTATGTGACTCCGTCGTGGTGGAGGCGATGGGGCTTCCGGAACTGGACTGCCATCAAAGTCGTTCAGGTCTTGCAAGAAATCTGCGTCGGCTGCTTGAAAATATTTAAGATTGGTGACATTTACCGGTCCGGTTTCTTCACTAGACTCTTGCAATTCAGTGGTGAGCCCTTTTCATGCACCGAAACGGACTTTCCTACCTGTTCGTGGGGGAGGTTCCTAAGCATCGAGCCGCGTCACTCATTTGGTGCGTACGCCCTCAAACTGCAGGTTACGTCACCCTTGGTTGTACTGTTCCGACTGCGGCACTCGGGTACCTTTAGATCGCGATTCACCCACTAGATGTTCAGGAAACGGCTTTCATGTTCCACAGAAGGTTGTTTGAGTTCACCCGACTGCCGTTTGGTTTGTCTAACTCGCCTACAAGTTTTCAGCGCCTGATAGATTTTGTACTCGGGGCTGCGAAGCACGAATTTTCCATAACATACATGGACGACGCTGTTTTTTTTTTTTTTTTTGAGAACTATTGGGGAATATTCACGAGCACCGTCACATTGTATTTGAGCGAATCAGTAATGCTGGCCTCACGATTCACCCGAAAAAGTTCAGTTGACCCCGCCCAAGATTAACCTTTTTGGTTTCGGGGTGGCTACCGGCACGCTTCGCCCCAACGAAGATAAGTTGCGCGCGCTAACGGAATACCCAAGCCCATGTGACGTAAGGAGCCTACAAAGATACCTCTGAATGATAAAGTTCCACAGGGATTTCATTCTACACTCTTCCGAGATATCTTAACCGCTCAATACCTTCTAAAGAAAAGTGTCAAATGGTGTTGGGCCGATCAACAATGTACACTTACAGCGCTTTCAAAGGCAGTATCTGACAACGGACTCCTAGACTTTAACAAACCGTTTGTTCGTTCTGCAAGCGAGTGCGCCTTGGGTGCTGTCCTGCTGCAGGAGTATGGCTGTTTGCTTCGGTCAGTTGCTTCCACGAGCCACACGCAAACTCCAGCCGAGCTTAACTAGAGTGTCGTAGAACCTTCCTGCCTGCACCGTGCTCGAGGAGCACACCTTTGTCGGCTGGATGTCGGAGCTACGATGTAGGGATCAGCGTCGCCCAGAGCAGGGTGGCACTCCTGCAACCATCCCCGAGCCGTCCTGCAGGGGAACTCTACAGGATCGCCGCCCCACAAAGCCGTCTGCACTCTTCACAGTGGAGGAGCTGCGCATTTTCTGTCCGCTCTTTGGGGTCCTCGAAGTCTGTCGGGTGGCACATGAAAGCATCACACGCATCAGCCAGGTCGGCGAGCGCAACCTCGAACAGGCCATCGCTTTTGTCCAGCGGTGCCGACTGGACCAGCTACGCCAGTTTGACCAGCAGCGCCATCCACTTTTTGAAGCCCACAGCAACGACACCGTCATTCACATGCCGCAAAACGTTTGAGGGGAGGAAGTGTGTGCACCCTGGCAGCTCCTCACAGGTGTTGCCGGACAACGGGACATGGGTGGCTTACTGTCCCGCCACTTACAACACCAGGGAACCGTGAACTAAGTCCCATCCCGAGCCCGACAGAAAAACTGCAAGACAAGCGAGTACCACAAGAGCGAACCCCGCAAATGGACCTTTTCCGAGAAGCGTTCTGCGCACGCGCGAGCGCCCGATGCCAAGCGGCGGAAGTCGGCACAAAATATCGAGGAAATTCGGAAGGAGTATGTGGATCAGCAAGTGGAACACGTAATTGCAGCATATATATAATTGTGTTACACAAAAAAAGAAAGGGGACGGAAATAAAAATTACACCATCTTCCCGAGGGGAACCATGGAGTGATACGGAGCATCGTGTTGTTTCCGAGGAAAGAGTCAGTTGCGTGCTGACGTCGAGAGATGGCGCCACCGACTGCCCTAGCGTCACCCCGTACACTAGCCTTCGTCGCGGCTCGCGGCAGAGAAACTTGAAACGCTCGCCGTTTATTTTTTTTTTTTCACACTTGAAGAAGAGGAGACT
>JAZHYW010033916.1:0-14462 GCA_037355805.1 Ixodes ricinus | reverse complement strand
CTCTCTTGTTGGCAAATCACACTCTCATTCCTTTTGATCGATGTTTGAAATTTATTACTAGTACTGACCTAATACACCAGATCTAGTCCTAGCTATTTTGAGCATTGCCATTTTGTATTGACGTGGCCATAGAAACTTCATTAGTTAATTTAGACTGGCGCTGTATGTCCACCATTGCTGTTACACCATAAAACCAGCAAAATTACACATATCCCTTACAAAAATGATCAATGAGTTTCAATTGAGTTTCTATGCATTCTGTAAGAATACATTGCAACACAATTGAAACTCATTGACAGTTTTTATAAGGGACGCACACACACGCACGCACATGCACGCACGCACACATGCACGCACGCGCACACACACACGCACACAAACACACAGGCTTTCTGTCAGCCGGCCCTGGAGTTCCCCGAAGAGGCATCCCTCCTGCCAGATAATAATAATATTATTAATATTAGCATTAATGATAATAATTTTATTGCATGTATCCCATATTTGAACATAGAATTATTAGAATTATTAAAAAATACATACACAGAAGAAAAAAAAACATTGGCGACAAAAGATACACTTTTATTAAAACATGTCGACGCAAAGCAGAAGATAAGAGGTTAGAAAAGCATAACAATCACATGACACCCACAACACCCCCCCCCCCAACAAAAAAAAAAATTCTGGAGGAAAATACATAAGGAAGCCACTCTTTGCGGTAACAGGTGCGATACAGATGTTACAAATTACACAAAAAACCATAACTCAGCATTGCAGATAGCTGATTCTAAACAAGTTAACAAGCCACTCGTCAATGTTGGAATAACTGGAAACAATAGAATACAGAAAAGCACGATAGGTAATAATAGTAATAATAATGATTCAATCAATCAATCAGTGTTTATTTTAGTGCCCAGGAACAACCTCTTGGGCCTCACTGCTGGCACATTTTTCAGAAACAAAATATCAAAACGGAAATATCAGGGCAGTGGTGGATCGCGGTTGCCTGAAAAAATGCGTCCTGGATGAGCAGAAGGCCCGCTGGTGATTAGAATCTTCGTGTTGTGTTCCACAGCGGCAGAGGTGATGATCTTGACCACACTATGAAAGGGTCCAACTTCGGCCGAGTTCTAAGCTAAGAATTTAGCGGAGGACTAATGCAATAATTTAATGCAATGAAATAAATCTCTAACTTGAATGGCTCCTAAAAGGAAACCTGACTAATTGGGTATCGTTCGCATTTATGTTTTCACGGGTTCCCGTTCTCGCAGTCGATCGAGTAGTCCTTGATGTAAGATATTTGAAACTTGGTCACAGCAGCCCTAATGTAGGCATCCCGGGAGGATCTCGGCCACGATTCCGTGTAGGTCAGGTATTTGTATACTGCAAAGAGAAAAACACGTTCTGTCGACGACACTTTGTTTTTCGCTGAATGTGCTTTCCCTTTCCATTTAAAAGGTCATACGGGTTTCGGAAGTGTAGAACTAGGAATACCAAATGTTGGTCTTTAAAATATTACCTAGCAATTTTCTTTTCAATCAGGCTGAAAACACTTTCTGCCATACACTCTCCTCAGAATTTATTCTACCAGTGACAGTAAATGCCTCGTGGAGAATTAGGAAAGTGGCTCGCGTCAAATCTCTGCGGTGACGAAACGGCGGAACTTTACGAATGTCTGTAGTTCAGCACGTGCGCTGTGCTTTGCCTACCTCGGTGCCTACCCCGGTACAGACGCTCTGCAGCAGCTCTGCATGGTCGCCAACATAACCGACCTTCGGTTTATGTTTTATTTCGTTTACTCCACTTTAATATTACCGTAGAAGGCCAGGTTATTATCACCTTAGATTCTACTGTGTCCTTTACCCTAGAAATGGCCTTTGTGGAGGCTCGCCAACACCTGTTTGAGTGGCTTGGTATCTCGGTAAGACAAGATGAGGTCAGCCATTGCTGCGAATTGAGAAAGTGAATGCTGCTCGTTTTCACGGGAAACCTTCTTTGGCTAGGTGTTCAGCATTTCGTGAAGCCCAGACAAAAGCGTGGTCGTGAGGCTTAACATTGACTGGTTGACGGGCGAGAGGGGAGGCGTCAGGTGCGCAACGCTGATTGGTTAACGGGGAGGTCATGCGACCAGAAGGGCAGGGGAGGAGGAGTAAGGTATTCGAGTAGGAGGTCGACCACCTGTGCGCATTGAGGGAGAGGAGCTCGCGTGTATGGAATGCTCTGGAAGCTAGCCAGGTTTATCAGCCCGAATTGCGGTAGCATCACATCATTCTAGGAAAACTATCACGTGTACACATGGCACGCGCTAAACGATCTGATGAAGAGCGCCGTGAATGCAGGCGTCTTGAAACTCAGATTGTTACGTCCTCGACTTTGTTGGACATCAACGCTTTGCGGATATCCAAGAGTAACTGAACAGCAAGGAACATGGCAATGTTCTCTGGAATATTTTAGATGACAGGTATAAGATATAAATAAATAGTAATTATACTTTTGGACGCGTATACCTTTTATTCTACGGCTCTACAGTCATAAACGCCAAGGATTAATCCTATGCGGTGTTTAATGAATGTACACAAATCTTGGCACCGCCCTTTTGATGTGCTGTTTAAAAGTCATCAGGAAACTTACCTGATCCATTGGCGTAGCATTCTGTGTGGACAAGATAGTTGCAATTATCGGTGTCCACAATCAGGGACTTGGTTATAGCTTGGGAGACGAAGGAACACAACGTCACAAATAAATTTATGAGTCAATTAACGAATCGATTAATATATAGGTAACTATTCACACAACCAATTAAATAAGGGCAGTCAATCGAATGATTCAGGTATTTAAAGAAGAAACATAATACATAAGGTTTATTGGTACTGGTATTGGTATTCTTTATTTTGTTCCAGGAAAGCCCCGGCACTTCAGAAAGGTTCTGTCATACAATAAAGTCCTTCGGCGAATCATCGAATAAAATTGCGATGATATGCGATTGCTATTTAGTACGGTGATGATCACCTATGTGTGAGGTAATACGTAATTAATGTGAACTTTAGGGGTTGATTTTACAAAGTGTAATAGGGCATTTTTAACAGTAACAACTTTTGATTTCTGATAAAAAAACGTTTTAAGTTTCTTCGTAACTCGTCGTAGTAATTATAAGCTGCTCATAAGAAAAATACGTCTGTGAGAAAAACTTATTTTCCTCTAACTGTGAAAGAAACTTGTGTAATTGGGGATATTGAAAAAGTTGAGGGATGTTGAATACTATTCAACGTGACGACAAATGAAGACATTGGAAAAGCCAATATCAGGTATTCGGCGGGGATGTGTGTTTCGGAAATGACCTTGAGTTAAGGAATATCTGGGCGTCTGACTGACATTTCTGTCATTTCTGACATTTCTGTCAGTGTTTCCGCCTTAAAGAGTAAACTAACCCTTTTGCCCCTACAACTTCGTAGAAAAGTTTCAAAGCTCTGCCCTTTAAATAAAATCTGTCATCAATGACCCGACCTTAAGACAACGTTATTATCACCTCCAGACCGAACATCATTTCGCCTTTACAATGTCTGTACCATTAAACACATTTCTGTCTCAAGAAACGTGTTAAATGGCTCATTTTTTCCTCAAGCCATCAATGACTGGAGCAGACTCCCGCCCTCCATTGTCACCATTGTCGCACCGGAGGAATTCAAGTAATACCTTCGATCACATTTTTTATGTTATTAGTATCTGTTCCTCCTGATTCGCTGTGACTTATTCTGAATGTATTTTTTGTGTCTGTCCTTAATGTATAATATAAAAGACCCCACCCCCCTTTAGTTAATGCCCTCAACGGGCCCTTAACGTGTAATGGATTAAATGAAATTAAAAAAAAAACAGCAAACTACACCAAACATTTAAGCAAATTGAGACCTTGTTTCTGGTTGTTCGTTTTTTTTTCTTTCACTCTCGAGTTTATGATGAAATATAAACTGCTGATAGAAGATGACCGCGTCGCAGTCAGCTTACTGGGCACACTTCCTCGAAAAATCTGCAAAAGCGTTTCATAAGTGACAGACAAATTACTTGATCAGTGAAATATGTGAAAAGCTAAGACACAAATTGTAGAAAATCCTCACGTTCTTGCTCGCGTATTCGACACGCACCTCCATTTAATAAAGTGTCTTTAGAAACAGCTGTTAACCACGTACCGAGTCTCGACACTCGATGAATATTTTTACTTTCCAGAGGGCGCACTCGTTAAACAGACTCTCATGCGCACATACTGAGTCTCATCAGAGCCAGCGAAAAAATCGGGCGATAGATGCAATACTCCGTCCCTGCTAACGATGGACCGCAGTGGTTGCTACGAGCCATCGGACCCAATTCCATGCCGCGTGAGTGTCACCATTACGTAATATTTGTGGAGTGGCTGAGCGATGTCCGGGGAGTGCGGTCACGTGACACGTGCGCAGCACTAGATTGGCTGCCGTGGCTCGTAGCGTCCTCTTAGGGCCTTAGGTCCATCCTAACCGGTCCATTTAGTGCCAAGGGAAGTCAGATCCTGATATTGGTCATCACTACCATGCCTGGAACCCGCCTTCGAATGGTGTATTTTGCGCCCTATGCGTCCTGCAAGTGGGCGCATTTCGGTTTTCTGCGCATGGGAAAGGAGATGTGAAGGCGGGAAAGGAGTTCATACTAAGCTCCGCCTCCTCGTGGGGGGGGGGGGGGTCGACAATGTAAACATCTCGGCGTCGGCAATGGCTGGCGTGGTGTAGCAGCTGTGGCTGTAGTGGTAAGTCCTTGGCGTGGTTTCTTGTTTAGAAAAAAGGAGAAAAGAACGTTCCTTTTCTGTCCTGTGTGATTTAAAGGTTGGCTCTAATCAGGCGCTGTCCAAGGGGCAGTGTTACCAGGGGAAATAAAAACCTGCTGCGTCTTCGGATGTGGTGAGCGCATTCACGACGGTGTGTCGTATTTTAAATTTCTGGGAGGATTGACAGATTGAGAGCTCTTTCTTGATTCGGTGGTTGGTGGTGCATGGCCGTTCCTAGTTGGTGGAGCGGTTCGCCTGGTTATTTCCGATAACGAACGAGATTCTAGCCCATTCAATAGGTGTGTGGTTCTCCGCACCTTGCACCCTTCTTAGAGGGACAAGTGGCTCCTAGCCGCACGAAACAGAGCAATACAGGTCTGTGATGCCCCTAGATGTCCGGGGCCAGACGCGCGCTTCACTGAGGGAAGCAGCGTGTTATTATATCTGTATATTAAGAGAGTAAGCTTAGAAAAAAAGTGGCTTGAACAAATACAGAGGGCTAATTGAAGTCCATCGGATTACCCCCGAGCAAGTGTTCGTCCGTTCAAATAACAAGGCACAGAAAAATGAGTTTCTATAAAATTTAGCCAAAAATAAAAACAATAATTACTTCTTGGTGTCAACGAGTCTACGACATAACTTCCGCGATACGCTCGACGCCGCTCCGGTAGCTCAATCGATCTTGCTCGGATTCTCTTCCACGAATTAGCACAGCTTTTCAGACTTTTACCACTTAGGTTTATGCCAAACATAAATACCCGAATACGCTAATTGGCATTAGCCTTTAGTCGCGCGAGAAAAATGTGACAACAAGCAGCGACCAAGCACTTCTTGGGCTATGATGGGCTCACAGTAGCGACCGCACAGCCGCATTTGTTTATGTCCAGTCACTACATCGGCTGTCACCTGTCTTTAGCTGATTATCTTTGAACAACTGATCAAACGCGAGGTACCATTCTTCGCTCGCTCGCTTGTTCCTTGATACGCGTCTGCTAGTTGTTAGACAAAGACACATCGTACCGCTCGAGCTATTTTGTCTGCCCTCTCTGAAAGGCGAAGTGGAGCTCGCTCGTAAAGGTAAGACAGCTGTTGAATAGCAGACGACGTTGCAAAAGAGCAGACGACACTCAGATAGGGGGTCGCGGCGACCCACTATCTCTCCGATCGAGCCAATCAGAGCTCGGCGTTCCGACGTCACCGCAACCCCTGCGCAAGAAGCAGACGAACTTGACCTCCGCATTACGCCTGTGCTTCGAAAATGATCCGAAAGCTGCAACAAATGATGTCGCACAGGAGTCGGCGTGTCATGTTGTCGTATGTCACGATCCTGGCGGTTGCTCGCAGAACGCTTCCGACAAAAAGGTACTGGCGAATGTGAGTGTCACTGTCGTCGAGGCGTCCCTACTTCTGACCGAGGCAGCTTGCGTTGACTGCAGAGCGACCTGCAGCAGAAGAAGCGTCTGCCGCATCCACCTCCTCTGATGTGACACCACCGAAATCACAAGAGGCAACAACCTGGATTTTATGACGTCATCAGGTGGAAATCGAGGAACCACTTATGAGGACACGGGAAGTACACCGGTAGGAGATCCGTTCCAGGCACCATCGTTTCGCTGAAACACCTTTTGCGTCGCGAAATCCCGTAGTTTTCTCGAAATCCTCAATATGGCGTTCTCCGCACTCTTGGACACTTAGGGTCGATGTTCGTCTCGACGTGCAACAGATAGTGAGCACCGCCGTCTCGTCACCAGGAGATTGTCGGGAGACCTTCCTTCGGAACAATCCACACATGTAGTTGACCATTTCTCGACTTCCGGCCATACTGAACTAAACATGCGCGTCTGTGTCATCAGATCAGGCTTCCCCTCCTCCCACGTGCGAAAGAGAGAGGAAAACCGTCGTATCTTCAACCTCAAAACAGAATTCCCCCTTGGTCTCAACACCAAACTTTCTTTCGCGTACTAAATTTCTGTATTAGTCAAAATATTTTTTTCTAAAAAATTAAAAACAAAACCTTTTTTTTTTTTTTGGTTGCACAGTTGAAGCGACGGGCGCGCTTGCACAGCCGTACTGTCGGCACTTGCGGTGCGCGAGTGCATGATCGCCCGGGACTTTGACTGGGTAAGCGCGGATGTTCGCCCCCAGCGGGGTTGCCGCTTCTCCTCTGACGTAGTCGATTTCATTGAATATCCTTTCTGCCCTCGCGTTTCTGCTTTCTTTATGAGCCTTACGGTTTGCTATCGTGCGTCCTTTCCTCTCGCCAGTAGAATTTTTAATTTCGTTAGTTCGCCATTCCGGCTTCTTTAACCTGTATCATGTTGTATATAGTGGGAATACGTACTTCCAGCCCCAAAGCGTTCTTTATCAGGAGTTTGTTGCCGTGGGGGTTGGAGGGGGTCGGAAGAGGAAGAGGGGGTGAGAAAAAAAAAGGGGGGTGGTGTTGTGGGTTGAGAGGTTTTGCCAAATGTTTCAAAACGCCCGTTTCTTTTTTTCGGCGCAGGGGGGGGGGGGTGATCTGTGCGTCTAGCACTTGTGTTCGTGCCGTTTTGCGAACGACCTTCCCGCGTGGGCGATATCGGCCCTCGGTGGTTTCGGGGACTCGGAGGCCAATAAATAAACACCCAAAATGAATAGCAATAAATTGTCCCTACTGCTGTTTACAAAACTGTATTTTTTCTGAATCTTTTTGAGACAAACGGCGCCGAAGTTAACACTCGTCCCCCGACACCTGGGGTGGGGGGCGTCCTCGAACCCATCCGAACCGCGCGTCCACCCGTCGTGACCGCTTTGGTTGTGATTGCGGCGGCCGGGGACCCCCGAGGACCATTCTGGGTGTCTCGTTCTCGCTGGAGACGCCGCAAGGCGAGTTCGAGATCCCGTGGCACTTACGCGTCCCGGTTTTTGCTTTGCATTATTTTTTTTTAGTTGCGTTAGATGACAGGCGAACAAGTTGTACTCCGTCTTCTAACGGTTTTGTTTTGCCTTCCCCTCCCTCTCAGCCAATGTACCTACCCCTGTTTTTGTGACGTGTCCGTCCCCTGCCTGTTTCTTGCCGTCTTTCGTGTCTATTACTTGAAGATGGGCGTCCGCCCGAAACGTCGTGTATACCTCCTTGTCCGCGTATTTTTCCGAGAAGCACCTTATTACTTGCGATTACGTGTTTTGGGTCTTCACTTCGTCTACTACAAACTCGAATACGCGTGAACTTACCGCAGCCACCAAGGTCCCTCGAGAGGGCATTGGGGTTACTGATCCCACCACGGCTGTAGTAGGTGTAACTGCAAAGAAAGCGTATCGATACATCCAGTTACCGAGAAAGAAAGTTTGGTTGTTGAAATAGGCAGCAACGTGCGTACTGCCAGAAGCTCCCGCCTGTGCCATCCAGGTCTACACTCAGTATTGGCACCAATGATTATACTTTCATTAATCCGTTGAAAGAACGAGAACGATCATTCCGCCGCAGTCACGCTGCTCATTTATGTCTCACTGAGGACACGATGTTCGGTGGAGACATGATGACAGAATTACCCGCGGACGCGTCTCATGCAGGTACCAAGCATGTCTGCTTCAAACATATGTCTGCTTTGAACGTGTCTGAAGACAGCTTTTGTGTGAGGAATGGAACGTGACCCCCATACAAGGAAGGTACATGCCTCGAACAGCGCCTGCACAGTATATTTTATGATGTATTTCAGTCACTGACAGGCATTAAGGAACACGCGGCGTGGCTTGTCCTAACCATCTTACACGACTACGCAGTCACTGAGATTGCGGAAGTAGCCGATAAGAACGCTGAAAAACAGATAGGCCACGTTATGCATTTAAAAAACTGTCGGCGACTTTGCGGAGCGCAAGCTCGTCTGCTTCTTCTGCAGGGGGTTGCAGTGACTTCAGAACACGCCAAGTACTGATTAGCTCTGATGGAAAAAATAATTGGTAGACCTCCATGCTCTAGCTGCCTCGAGGTTGACGCACTATCCTTCCTATCAGAACCAATGGCAGATCGGCGTTCTGAGGTGACCTGAACCCCTTCGCAACAAGCAGAAGAACTCGCATTCCGTATAGCAGCGTGTTGGCGGCTTTAGCATTATGCTCCATCGCTCATGTAACCCCAAAAACAAAATGGCTGGACGCCTTTCTTTCACCGAGAGCGTGTCTCTTGAAGCATGCTAGGCCTCAGCTTTCTCATTGGCTGAACTGGTTAAAAGGAGACCAATGGTGGGTGGTTATAGTGGATCGCGGTTCATTGCCCTTGGAAGGATTTCTGACAGTGCAGAGAATTCTTGCCTTTAGCTCTTTAGGAGATGACGCCAGTGTTTACACAGCGTAAAAACAACAAAAGCGGACTTAACGGAGCTGTGCAACAGTTTCAGTGCTTTATTTAAATAATTTGGGTGTTGGTGTCTCGACCTTTCTGAAGTAAAAACAAAACACCGCTTTGTCCTGCATGTCCTAGTTTTTATTTTAAAAATGACGAAGATTGAGGTTTTCGGCACCTCTCAACTCCTTCACCACCTTCCGAGTCACGTTCATTGTGACGTGAATGGGGGACGCGCAGGGTTCCGGTGAAGCTCTCTCTCTAGAGCCATCAGTGAGCAGCGAGAACTCTCCGCTCGCGACCCCGTGACCACGTGTTTGCGCCGCGCGATCAACATGGCGAAAGGAGGAAAGTCTCGTCCAGGTCCGGCCATCCCCGTCCGGTTCTGCCCCCGTCCCCCTCCGGCTTCTAGCGGCTGTTGGCGGTGCAGATAGAGCTGACGGTTTTGTTGACCTCGGATAGATGGTGCCACTAAAACTCCGTAAAAATAAAGGGTTTGTCGATGATACCAGGTTTTTGACGCATTTATATTTATGTTGGAACGACAAGATTTATAGAAAAAATACCCTTTTATCGAGCAGGTATATGCACAACTTCCTACCTTTTTACAAGTCCCCCATTGACGTCATGCCACGTGGTTCTCATGGCCGCCGAGTGCGGCTGCAGGTCGGGAAATATTC
Organism: Ixodes ricinus; assembly: GCA_037355805.1. Classification (NCBI taxonomy): domain Eukaryota; kingdom Metazoa; phylum Arthropoda; class Arachnida; order Ixodida; family Ixodidae; genus Ixodes; species Ixodes ricinus. The sequence continues at coordinate 4,678 of JAZHYW010033916.1, read as the reverse complement.
TAATTTTTACCTCGCGATTACGCGGCGGAATCGTAACATTTTGAAGGAAGGAGATGTGTTTTTGTCCTTTGTGACAAAATAAACAATGTAAAAAATAGAAGACACAAATTCTTTCAACGTTAAAATCATTGCACAGCTCCTCTGAATCCCGGTTAATTTTGGGGACGGCGTTAACGTGACTCCGTTAGAACACGTGTTACCTGGCGTTATATACCATTCCCGCTAAATGCAGCGAATAAGTTTTCTCGCTATATTTAGCGGAACCATTTTTCTAAGTCTTTCCGCTAAACAGTGCGGCGTCATATGACTTGACATCACTTGATAGTGTGGCGTTGCAATGTAACAGCGCTTTAATTTCCCGCCATATTTGGAGAGTCACGACGTACGCGAAGCACAGATGAGATGATCTGCGGAACCGCTCTAATAAAATCTATCGCCGTAAAAAAATTATCTTACTGCGTTCTGGAACAGATTCCACCGTCGGAAAACATGAAGCCGATGTAGTTACCATCCCTATCCTGGTCAATAGCGTCCAGTTGACAGTACGGTGGGGAACCGGGAGCCTCTAAGATGGAGTATGCCATGGAGTTTCCGCCACATCTCAGGAGGTGCGATGTGCGCAGAAATTACCGTAGTCACATCTTTCGCTTCCGGTGTTACTATGTCCTCATCCGGTGTCGCATTCTTCTTGCTTCATCATAGGCCCTTTGTTTTTTCTACGCAAAGAGGAACTGAGAGGGAGAAGGAGAGAGTTTGCGGGGACGTCAGAATGCCGAGCTCTGGTTCGAATGCCGAGCTCTGGTCCAAAAACAGCTAGCTTTAGGTCTACCAACTAATCATTCTAGTGAGAGCTCGGCGTTCTGACGTCTCCGCGCTCTTGTCTTCTCCTTTCCCTCAGTTACTCGGCGAGTCGCTAATGCAGCAATTCCATTGGCTTAGAATACACTTAACACACCAACCGGTATCATGCGTCATTGGTCACCTGGTCTGAATGGCAAAAGGGGCAGAAGACATTTTGCTACTGGAACCACAGTCTCTAACGCTACGCAAGGCGAATTTGATGATGCAGTTCCAAGCGGATGTAAAGGATTCGTTTAGGCCAGGACCACATCACTTGCGGTGAGGAAGAGGGGGAGAATACTTTATAAAAAGTTAGTTAGCTGAAGTGATGATTGGGGAAAATTTGTGGTGATTATCTATGAATGCGATAGTATTTATCGTTGCACACACGGGCAGGTGTTCGGTTCTTCGCTAAATTTAGTGGGAACCCAGTCGTGTGTTTTCCTTGTCTCCACTCTCCAGGGTTAAAATAATGTGTAGACCCGAAGTGCAGGGTCAGAAATAAAAGAATGTCATTTAGATGTCCGGCAGGACCTGCTGGGTTCGGGCAACAAGGGCCTGCCACCCTACCGTCGTGTCGGCCTTTTCAGTGAGAGTGAGCCAATATTGAAGAGAATGGAGTCGAGAACGGGGTGGGGATGAGTCAAACTGTTGGCAGAATGGAAGGGCGCGTGGACAGACCCAGAGCGCGTGTGGGGTTCTAGGTCAGCCCGAGCAGTAGGCATACTGGAGATGGCTGGTGGATCGGGTTAGACAGTGGAAACGTGGGGACTGGGGATACTGCGTGTCTGAGATTGACGAATAAGACACGATTCTTAGGAGGGAAGAAGGTTAGAGGGATTAGGGAAGACAGGAGTCATCTAAGAGCTCTTGAAGTGTCTTGAGGCGATTAGCTTGTTCCTCACGGGCTACGGTCGGCGGGTGGTAGTGGGTAGGCCGGGGAGTGCGTGAGTCCCACGGGGGAATTGCAGCACGGGCAAGTTGGTCAGCCAACTCAATGCCCGGCACTCCAGTATGGCCTGGAACCCTATTGGAGTGTGTAAGAGGGGAGGGGGGGTCGTTTAACTAAATGAACAGGAAGTTAGTGGAAACTGTGGAAGGAAATTGCGTTGTCGAGGAAGGAATGAGGTACTGCAGACTGTCAGTGAGAATGGTGTGATGCCTAGGAGAGGTGTGACACATTATGGCGGAGGTATACGGAGTCTAAGGCTTTGCTTTTGAATGAAAGGGGGTGGGGACTTGGAAGAAGTAAGTGACGAGGGCGGGTTGTTGAGGAGGAATAACACCCACCATGCCCTCCTGAGTTTCATTAAGGCAGGAAGCACCTGTATCGCAGCCAGCATGGTTAATTGGGTGCAAATCGCAGGGTACAGAGGGAATTTGGATACAAGTCAAGGATGTCCATTGGGGCGACTTGGGTGGGAATGGGGTAGGTGGGTGATGTCGTATTGAAGAGATTGCAAAATCTGCCTACCTTAACGTGTGAAACGGAGACGTGATTATTGCGCTAAGAGGTGCATGTGTGCACCTCTTAGCGCATTCAACATCTGTGCGATGTTGAATAAAGATTTGATTGATTGATTGATGTCGATTCATGTCTAGGGGTGTGTGTAGGCTGGGTTTGTGAAGTTAAGTAAGCGGGGTATAAAGGTGTAGTTAGTCCTCTTGGCGTGAGGCGGGGCGGCGAGCTCTGTTAAGTTTTTGGGATGGGTAATACGTAGGTATGGGAGGGCACATGAACCGGGAGGTGATAAGAATTTGGGTAGGACGATGCATGTCATGCTCGTTGAGGCCCTTGCGTCGACACGTCATGCTGCCTATAATTTCCATAATCTGAGTAAATTGCCGTTTGCAGGCATGAGGCCATGCACTCGGTGGCTTTGCCATCCTCCGTGAAGTTGAAGCCGATGGCCTTGATGTTTCTGTGACGGGAAGACTTCAGTCCACCTCATTGGTGTAAGGTGAAATAGATGAGGTCATGATCAGCTTCTGCACAGGTTCAGTGGGGGTGGTTAGTTATGGTAACAAACTCACATTTAGTGTGAGAAAGGGTATGCTGTACTTGATGGGAGAAGTGGGCGATGATATCTATGCCTTCCTGAAGAGTAGAGCAAGGAGTGCCGTGGCTGTCTGTGGAAGTCCAGAGGGCTACGTCACCATGCATAAAGTCTAAAGGAGAGAGGTGCTGTATACTCAGGAAGAAGGGAAAGAGTCCGGAGGGCAGTGAATTGAAGAGAAGGTTAAGAAGACAGGACCTTTTCGACTCCACAACAGGGTGTCCAGTAACGTTTGCGGTGCGTGGGTGGTTGGATAGCGTGGCGGCGGGTAGTGAAAAAGTTGTGGATACAATTGTGAAGACATGACTCGAAGTAAGGTCTTAGAGTTGTTCTAGGATGACAGAGTAGTGGATGGAACCGAACGTCTTTTCGATGTCGTGGCTTACAATGCAGAGCAGTTGATGAATGCTGGGATTTGGGTAAACTTCCTGCTGAATGCAGATCATCGTGTCGCCTTGTGTGCATACATAAGCTCGAGATACAGTCATGGTCCAATGAAGAAAATCAGATTGATCGAGAAGCCAAGTGAAGCGAGCGAGGACATATTTTCTCCACAATCTTGCCTATGCGGAACTTGAGAAAGATGGGTCTGAGAGTTTCTAGGGTGGGTTGCTTACCGGGTTTCGGGATGGAACTATGTGGAAAGTGTTCCACTTCTAAGGAAGGATCTTCATTAATTGATTGAAAAATTGAGGTTTAGTGGCGCAGCAGCATTTAAGGCCATAATGCGCCAACAACTATGACTACTGCAGGAACCCAGGGTTAGTAGGATCATAAACTCTCCATTCGCCATGCCTTCGTTTATGCGGGTGAGGAGAGTGTGGAGTTCTGTGCCAGGGAGATCGCGGGAATGGAAATGAAGGATGCCATGGGGCCGGGGGTTGTGCGTTGTCGACAATGGGAAAGAGCTGCTTGAAGCTTGGCCGCGCTGAACTTAGTATGAATAGGTAAGCGCAGCGGGGTCAGTTTTGCGTAGGTCTGGTGCAGGTGGGAGAGTTTCGGGAAAGAATTCGGAGCACAGCTAAGTGGCGAGGGCGAGATTTGAGAAAGCTGTTGAAAGATGCAACTGTGAGATATGTGTATACATGTGCCTGCCAGGACACCCTCTGGAGTATTTGCTGCATACCCTGGCTGAGCGGGAGCGGACCACCAACCATGTCGTATAGCTGGAACCCATTGCTTGAACACATTGCTGGTCTCCAGTTGTGCACAATCCAGCGCCTCGGCTGTGAGCACGACGAGCTTGAATTTCAGTGAGCGGTACTGTTTCCTTTGCTTCCACATTTCGGTGAGGCTATGGCGTTGATTCCAAGGTCGAGAAGGTGTAAATCGATGGCCCTGGTTTCCTCGGTTGTTGTCACGTATTTTGTTGCTGCGTGGGAGATGTGAATGATGTTCCTTTGACACTCGGTGTAATTTTGAGGGTACAGGAGAAGTGACGGCTGCGAGAGGGGTCCCAGTTTGTCAGGAGTGCTTTACATAAGTTCTTTAATAGGAGGGGATGAAGCAGGTAGGCGGTAAGACACTATGGTGTGATCGCCACCGAAGGAAAGGGTAGATGCGTTCCATGTGTCCCTGCATCTGCAGAGACCATGCCAGGTCGGGAATTGTATTGCGCTGGAAACTATTGCCCTGACGTGTTGGCGATGCCAGATCACTACAGAGGATAAAGCCGAGCTTCTGGGTGCAGGCTTGACGAAGGTGGCATGAGGAGTGTAGTGCGTGTAGAGCAGATCGGGTTGAGGAGCATTGAAATCTCCAGAAAAAAACGAGGGGGAGCG
>JAZHYW010033915.1:0-21592 GCA_037355805.1 Ixodes ricinus | reverse complement strand
AGTAAGACAACGATTTCACAAGGTCGTCCTCAGAATGCTTCGTACCACACTGGTTACAACAGGCTTCACCGTCGCTAGGACCTAACTCTCCAATGTAGCCCATGCAGCTGCTACAGTAGAAATGCCTAGTCTTCCTACTCACACTTCCGGCAAAATGCTTGAAAAAGCAGTATTTTGTTGTAGGATACTTTGTATCCTTCGGTAGATGAAAGTCAATCAGCTTGAGTACACTCTCCGTGGCTTCCTTGGATGAACAGTGCCGAAGGCTGTGGCCCATTACCATCAGGAGGCTTTCTGCCGTTGACAGCTTGGCTGCTGGGTATAGCAGCTCATCCTGAACAGAATTTCAGTCGCGTGTTAGAATATTTCACTACATAAAAATAACAGGGAAATAAATGGGCTATGGGAATGCATGATCATATCCAGAAAGCAACCCAACAAAAAGAACAGAAGACCGCACAACACCCCCTTCTTTTTTGTAACATGACCAAAACAATGAAAAAGTGGATAACATAAATAGAAATAACAGAAAAAACACAGGCTACCTGCTGAACTTTCAACAACCTTGAAAACCCTGACTGACCCTTTGGTGGCTGCTCTCTGTAGGTGTTACTAGTGCCACTAAACAAGCTACGCTTCAGAGTAAAGGCACTCACCCATATTTTGGCTTAAAATCATGGTTGCCAGTTATCTGAAGGTTTATCTGAAATCACAGGAAACCATTTTTTGTCCTCGAAAATGTTTACACAGTTCGAGACAAAGAAAAGCAATACCACATCAGCTTCCGAACACCGAACCTAATGCTGAGGAAGCCGCACTTTTGAATTATAACGATCGGCAGTTCCGTCTGCTCTGCACAAGCACCAAAATGGCGGAACCCACAACAATGTCGAGGAACGAAGTGCCGATACTCTATGCGCAGCTCATTTAGTGGCTCTAGGTGTTACATCTGTTGAAAATAGAGTCTGGGAGCAATAATTCAAATGATAGTTGTGTGTTATTGACCTTTTAATTACGTTTGCAAGAACAGTCGAGGTCCTATTTGCCAACTTGTGCACCTAAAAATTGTGCGGAACCTGATATGAAAATAGTTTGGCAGAGACACGAAGCAAATGAAAAAGACAGGCCTTGCAAGCACTATAATTTGTTGGCCTAGTTGGTTGAACATCACGAAAATAGAAAGTACCAAATACAAGGACAATTGGAATACTACAAAGGACAAATGCTTGTCCTGTGTAGTCTTTCACTTGTCCTTGTCTTTCGCGCTATTTTCGTCTTGCAAGCAATCTTAGACATAGCCTCCATATCAGCGGCTGAAGCAGCAACAGGATAACAAGACAACAGCAGGTTCCTATTTACTGAATTAAAAGAAAATGAGAGCAGGGTCAGCACTGTTTTTGTGTTCTTCTGTATCTTGTCCCTGCGTTTTCATACTGTCTTTTTTGTCCTGTTACCGATGCTACTGTCGAGCTGACGTCATGACATAACTCGTCATGGCGACTGCCTTTCCTGGTTCGTCTGGAGATTGATTCGGTGCAGAGGCTGGTACATGGTGCTGTTCTTTTGGTGCATTCTTAACTTGCATTTAACTGAGTGTTTGATTAAGTTCAGCTTCCTCTGCGAACGTCCTGTGCAGTGCAAGGCATGTGTGCCTTAAGCATAGAACAGACGAACGGTAAAACTTGGCGCCATGTGTCGTTTGCCGTTCGCTGCTAGGCGCGCCACAAGCACACCGCGCGGCTTTATCTGCATCAACCAGATCCGAGCGACGCCGCACCGCACAAAAGTGACGTAGGGATGCCAGCACCGGTTGCTATGATACTGCTGTGCGGCCCCTGTTTTCATTGCTCGTGTGTCCCCTGCTTTACGCTACACTCTTCGCAACTACAGCCCGCTGCTCGCCCTGTTGCGGATAACCGAAGAACCATAGGAGCAGGGACGGCGGCGGAGACGATGGCAGGGACATTCGGCGCATGGTGCTGTTGTTCTGGTCGGCGTGTTTGTGCATCATGCAGTATTTATTTATTCATTGAAACCTTTGGCCTATGGCCGTTACAGGAATGGGTTTTCGGCAAGTGTACACAAAAACAAAACAAAAAATCGTTCAGCCTTTCCACTCTTGTGAAGAGGGAAGACCAGCGGAGCTGTACTCGATACACCGTGTGCTTCTTTGTCTTCGTCGTCGTCTGTTTTTCGCGCTGTTTCCTACGATGAATTCCCACCAACGCGCCCAACTATCCATTCTTCTATTATAGCTGGAAAGGTTGCCGCCATCTACGAGCGACGGTGGAAACCATACTGGTTGTGTGCTTGCCGCCGTCACTTATAGATGGCGGTAGCTGTCCAGGTGGGTTTGTGTCGACATACACGGACACGATCCTGGGGAACCTAGCCCTCAACAGCTCCGCTGTAACAATTTCGTTAAAATAGGCATTTTCGTGGTCTGCTTTGCAACAGCGCTGCACGAAGAACCGGGATGTCTCATTTCACGGGACTTTTTGTGATTGCATAAGCTGCGGATTTCGGTTCCTGCAGTCGCCAGCACAATCTGTGCTCAACGTGACAGCAAAAGCTCCTGCAAGTACTACAATGATATTGTGTATGATTCACGAAAAGTCTATTCTTTCGAGCAAATAGGAGAGAACTGCTCGCGCAATGGTGTATTGAGCGATAGACACCGGGAATGGGTTCGCATTTTATGCGCTGAAAGGCCGTGACAAGGAGCACTAGAAGTCGCTCCAAGCACTTCTAGAAGGCAACCTATGCGTACCTGCTTTCAGTCAATTACAAAGGCAAATAAAGAAATGCTGGCAGCATTTCTCTGGTTGCAATGCCTTAACTTACGGTAGCCTGCAGTTACTCTATGCTAAAACTGTCTATTAGTAACCTCGGTGCGAACGGTAGCCTGCGGTTACTCTATGCTAAAACTGTCTATTAGTAACCTTGGCGCAGAATGGTAACGTGTTGCAATGCACTAAAACCGTGGAAATGTGTAATGAGATATGAACCTTTGAAAAGAGATACTACGAACGCTGTACTACAGGAGCTTGACAGTCATCCTGCGCAGCTCAGGTTTTAGAGCATTGGTGGCCAGGCACAGCACAAATACTGCAATATTTTCATCTCCCACAAAAATATTTTACTGCACACCATGGCGTGACTGGCACTCAATATGTGCTCGCCCTCCACAAAGCCTTACAAGTTCTGTGATGTTTCCGCAACGCCTATAAAACATGCTCGTTTTCCTAACACACGTCAGCCTCTCCGTCACCTGTAATACGCTCCTGCCCTACCCGTTTAGCATTTGAAGCCAAATAAATTAATTTAAGCACACTGACCAGCATCAGCGAGCAGGTGCATAGAAAATCTATCCCCGTCTCTTCCGCCACAATGGAACTACCGCCCCGTTATCTATAGGGCGTCGAAGTTGTGAATGGGGTGTATTCATGTGCGACTAGTGAGTGGTGCACTCTGAGTACATCACTATATTTGTGTCTGTGATAGCAGACGGCGGCAGCCGCACGGGTCACGCTGAATGAGATGGCCACAGTATGCGGCGAATATTTCTCCATTTGAGGTGACATCATGCGTGAAAGTGGTGTCACACTCAAAAGAAAACCCAGAACAGAAGGCGTACCGGACTTCTAGTTTTTGCAAATCTCGAGAGTCCGAACAGGAGAGTGAAAAACCTCGGCAGCTCTCTGTGAGGAGGCAATGCAAATGACGAAGATCTCGTGTTGTCTTGGCAACCTTGACGAACATCTCGACAAGTCGAGTAGTTGAAGCATAGCCCCCTCTATACTCATAAAGTTTGGCAGTTCAATGACGGAGCCATAGAGTGCCCGGTCACAGATTTTGGCGCGAGGATCTGGTAGCAGAGATCATTTCTCGGGGAGTCTGGTATTCAACACACAGCTTTTGCAGCGGCGAGGACCCGAAACATGGTTTTCAAACCCGACGAGAAAAGAAGCAATAGCCCGAGGAATGCGAGAAGCACGAGCGGACATTCCATCGCTCGGGGCAAGCGTGTTTCGGCGTCTCGCCGCAGCGGGTTGCCCGTTACATGACTCTCGTCTGCCGCTCTACCTTTTCACTTTCAGCGGCCGTGTCTCGTGGCGATCTGCCAGGCTTTGTCAGTACAGAGGAGGCTATGGTTAAAGGCACTTTTTCTTGGGTAAGTGTCGGCACAGTTGGCTTTTGTCGACATTACTTCGATTTAACATGTCACTTCAGCGGGCTAGGCCTACTCGCAGCCAAAGTTCCGATTGTAACAAAAAAGATGCCCAAGAGACTGGAATGGAAGTTCCTTATCACAGAAGCGGCGGAAAATCGGCATCGATAAACATCATTATTGATGAGCAAACATTTTTTTGCCTCGCAGCATGTCACTGCCGGTAGTTACCACTGCGAAAAATCGGGCGCATTGCGCATTCTCTCATTCGCCACTTTTTTTTTGTTAATTTGGCATTGCGCAGGTACTGCAGAAAATGTTTTGATGATTACGGTACTGACTCGGCAGCCAACAAACATCTCGGCTATGCATGCACGCTCGACAGACCAGACTCAAACAAAAGCCAACAGTGTCAATACTTACCCAGGGCAAAGTGCCTTGAATATACTCAGATACTCGGTACTTGTCGTGATCTTTGGCTGGGATTTTCCCTTTGATGCGAGTTATTCGCGTTGCCTCCTCGGAGAGTGAGCGGGCCTTTACACGCTCAAGTGCTTGGACTCTAGGTAGTTGCCAAGATTGGGAGTCTGAAACGCCTGCTGTCCTCGGTTTACTTTTTTAGTGTGTCCTCGGTCCTCGTGCGACAGTCGACTGTCCCGAGCAACACTGTTTTCGTGCGTGGTGTCACCTGAACTAGAGAAAGATTCGCTACGCCATGTGGCCTGTGCGGGCACTGCTGCCTGCTGTTACGGACACGAAGATGGCGATGTATACAAAGTGCAGTGCTCACTTGCCGCGCGTGAATACGCCCTATAGGAGACATGCCTGTTTTAGAGCGCAGAGCTTAGGCGCCCGTTTCCAGCTTGAGCGGCGTCGGCGTAACCGCGAGGTGCATGATGGGTAAATTCCCCGCTAAATTTAGCGCAAAATTTTGCGGAAAGCTTTTCCTGCTAAATTTAGCGAAAAGCTTTCCCCGTTAAATTTAGCGGAAAAATTTCCCCTGTAAATCTAGCGGAAATTTTTCCCCGCCAAATTTAGCAGAAAAAATTCCCCGCTAAATCTAGCGAAAAACTTTCCCCACTAAATTTAGCGGGAAATTTTTCCGCTAAATGTAGCTAAAGTGAACAAGCAACCGCTTTGGTTTCGGTCTAATCGTTGTGCGCCAGGCAATTTTGAGCTTTCGTCCCAAACAGCCATCTCAGTTTTGGGAAGTAAATTTTCTAAGCGGCCGAGGCAACCGCTTCCCGCGCGCGCTCAACGTCAACCGCCAATAGAAAGTTTTGTGAGGTTATGAAATGCTCAATGGCAAAGAGAAATTTAGACGTAACAAGTCACAAACCAGCTCGCTTCTTGACCCCGGTTTCGGCGAGGTGGGAGCATCCGAATCATCTTCAGAATCAGACGATGACGGGTCCGATGAGTCCTCCGACGATGACGGGTCCGGTGAGTCCTCCGACGATGACAACTGGTTCCCGGTCTCGTCCTCGCTTTCGGCTGCCGAGTCCATCGCAGCCGCCGTGTCGACTGTGACGGGACAACAATGATTTTCATTATGAGTGGATGTTGAATTCCCGGACCCGGATGCAATCGTGTGTGGAAACAGAAAAGTTATAATGATTATATAACCCACCACAAGCGCTGTGGCCGGCATCTGCCTTGTCTCCGCCGGTGTTGTCACACGATTGACTCTGCGGGGTCGCAGCTCTAGTGGCTCCAGTGGCTCGAAACTGGCCAGGTGTGTCGTTGTCCTCAGCATGGTTCTCAGAATCGTCCGACTCAGACAGTCGGACGCTCGACAGTCGGACGATTCTTTAGGCGGTACTTCGAGCGGGTAGGAATCTTGCAATCGGTGTTCCAAAGGTATTCGCCGTACTGTCGCTTACCAGGCATTTCGGATTGCAAACGGCATCGGCGGCCTCAACAAACAGCAACGACCGGACCTGCTGCCTCGCTGCTCACGGAGACGGCAGAAAACGCAACAAGCGAAAACGCCGACGCTACGTCAACTGGATTCGGTTCGTCTCTTCGCCACTCGCGGTAGAGCTATAACTGCTATAACTCCCACCGAACAAGAATAGTATTGTACGTCACATATTTGCACCACTTTTAACGTAAGAAGAGTTGATCTGGGTCGCTGTAGTCACTCTAGAAAAAAGGGAAACCCCAAAGGGCGAGTGCGTTTTGTGAATTAAAACTATTGGCTGTTTCTGACAATAAAATATTTCGCCTGAAACCAAATTTGGTTGTTTTGGGCATTTTGGGCTACATCGCACCAACGTTAGTCGCACTGTGACATCTGGACGTACAATCAGGCTAGGTGGCGCAAGCTGCCACCCAATATAAAGGATGCAGTCACTAGCATTTATCCATCCACCCAATCCAATCCAATCCAAGCAACCTAAGCTGCCTAAGCCACTTCTTTTCTTTCGTCTTTGTTGGCGGTTGCGTGTTGATTCGGAAGGACCACGGTACGTGCAAGATGACACATATACTGATTAAGTGGATAGGTGAAGATAAGTGGGACGTATATCCCGTGAAAGCGATAGACAACCCGGCCATCGGTGTGCAACTAATGTCTGATGACGGAGCTATAAAAAAATTGCGGAAGCAAGTCGTGGACGTAAAGTGGAAGGTGGATGAAGACCCGTCACCCGCCACGCTCTTGGACTTCGGTAAGTGTTGCTAAACTTTTTGACCATTTGTTAGCATGGTTTAGTCATTTTCAGTGAAACAGCGTCGAAGAATGTGCTCGACGTCTTCTCTGTATGTTTATTTCTAAATAAAGGACGGCAAACATGGCCGTTGAGGAGCTGCAATTTTTCAAACAATGCAGCTAGGCTCGAAACGTAGGGTTCCTACATTTTTAGCATTTGGTTGGTTGCCGACCTTTCTTTATTGTTTTCCCAACCAGATAGGTTTCTCTGAAATGTTTACTTTCATATTTATTTCTCGCAGGAAGTGAGGCAGCGATGGAAGGCAAGCGCACTCGGCTGGCGAAGGGTGCGTCGGACGACCCAGCCTCGACTGGCAAAGGTTGGCATGCTGCTCTTATATAGGGTGATTGAAATAGTGAGGCTTGCTGTTAAACGAACCGCGAAAATTGACGACTACACGCAGAGCTAATACTTTTGTCAGAAGTGTATTATTCATTATCTATTCTTGGCGTCAGCCCCTCGTTACTACGTTGTCAAAGCTATTTTCGCCAGCCTGTGACTTCGTCCTGCGTCTCGTTCGCACGCGCGCGGGCGTGTTATGTTCTAGACCAGTGGTTCTCAAGCATGGATGTGTTGGGGACCCCTTGGGGACCTGCCACAGTGATGGATGGGGGACCCCATGCCAGAGAAGAGGAAAGGAGGGGGTGCTATAATAGTAACATAAGACTACTAATAGGTGGTATTCACTGAGTCTGCAGGTTCGATTTTGCCAGGGAGCGCCACCGTCGATCCGCCATCTTCGAGGTCGTGGTACCTGTACTAGCTGTCCCACCGTTGTCTGTAGTTTCGTTTGTTTTATACAGTCGTGTGAAAGCTTTTGTTGTTTGATTCTCTAATTCTGTGGTTTTCAACCATTGATGCTTCGCGGAGCCCTCGGGGATTGGCGGAGAAGATATAGGCCCCTGTTCATGGTGAGGGGAAGGGAAAAGTATAGGTTAATTATGATAATGATTTAATAAACGGATATCACTAATGGCTAGTGTGAAGTAGACTTCTCTCATTGACATACACACGAGAAAACCTACACGAAAATCAAAACGTTTCTTTTTAATCTGAAAAAAAAAGCACCTTTATTTCTGGGCTTAGCTGATGAGGCAGGGCTTTGTGGACCCCTAGAATGCCTTTGTGGACCCTCAATCGAGAACCACTGCTTTAATTTATCAAAAGAGAGCTTCTAAAGATTTGTTAGATACCTTTGCTATATGGCTCTGAGGCAAAGCATCGGCCTATGGGTCCACAGTTTGTTGGGTTCGCATTCATCAGGGCTAGATGCGGGCCCAGCAATTCTAGCCACAATGTGACAGAGGCTTACGGGAAGGAGGCACTGTGTAACTAAGACTTCGGCTGCTCATCAAATATTCCTAGGGGCTTGAAATTAATCCTTTGTCCTTCGGTGGGGCGTGCAGTTTGTTTCACATGGAAACCTCCAAAATTTACTATTTTTTATATAGCGTAACCTAAAACAAACTTCAGAATTTCACAACTGTCTAAAACATGGACCTCTAAGTTCTCATTTGCCTTGTGTCTTAATCATTTGTTTCATTTTTTTTCTCATTTCAGACTACACCTGCAAAGAGTACAAGGGGTCGCCTGCTTGACTCTCACAACGAGCCTTTCGACAATGTTGTGCAGGGAGATGAAATAGGTAAAATGCTGCTACAGTCTTTCATTATCTCCTTGCTCGATTTGAGTCTGTAACATCTTTTGGATTTGCTTACTTTTGGTTTGCATGATAATTCACTCTCCCCAGTCACGTCTTGAAAAAAAAATGACCAAGGCAATCTTGTGACAATTTGGCAATAAATTAGAGCCTCAATTTGCCAGCCAATAACTCTAAAGCAATATATTGCATCGATTGAAAATGCTGAAATGACAACAATGCCGAACAATGCGGTTTCCATAACATAGGTATCATTTAAAGCATTTTAGAGGCTTTCATACAGCTTTTCATGGGTGCCACCACCTTGACGTTATGTGACCCTGCTTCATTAGCCAACATTCAGTTTGTTGCTAATGCTCAGCTGCATTCTCTGCTGAACCAGAAACCACCAAAGCTTTATTTTAAAGCTTTTTCTTATTTTGTGCCTAAATTGTGAAATTTCCTAGGGGATTTAAGTATTTTGGGGTTTAGGTTAATCGCCTAATATCTATACTGCGTGTCCCAAAGAAAATGTTCAACCAACACTAAAATAAGCCGCTAAAACAAGCTACCCAATTTGTCAAGTAGGCTTTCCTCGGAGACATCTTTTTTGTGCAATAAAAGGTCAAATCTAAGCTCGAAGTACATTAAAAATTAAAAATCTTACTTTTTCAAGGACGGCCTCATGCTTCAATTTAGTCATCTTTTTATGTTTTGTGCGGGGAGAATTTTTAAAGTGGAAATGAGAAAACAAAATGCATATTTGTGGAGGGTTTCTAGTTGATGCATCGAGTTGCTCATTTATGCATCTGTTAAATTTAGCGTTGAACTTTTTGAGGGGACTCTCAATGTTTACGTCTTTGTTAGAAATGAAATTCACAAAACGCAGTGAGAGTTCTGAAAATATTAATTTCGTGCAGTAAGGCTATTGCAGCCGTGTTCCCCCTGCATGTGTGTGCACTTCATACACTGTTTTCATAAATTAATTATGAGGTAGTTGCTCAATGCTGTGTGCTTCGAAATGAATTAGTGCCAGACAGCCAATGTGTTGGGTTGAGTCTCGTGCGAACGCATAGTTGTCGATTTACATGCGTGGCTCATACAAAAGGGCCACTAATCAAGTCTAAAATGCTCTGCTCAGGGTTATTCAGATATGAAAACATGTATTTTAAGCGACTGTGTTCCCGCTGCTGCATCTACTGCCGTTTCTGGTCACGTTCTGTGCAGGAGAGAGGTGACATAGTAGCCCCTGAATTACATAACTTTGATCATCCTTGTATCATGGGCACAAAAAACATGCCACATATTTACTTTTGCAGAACATTCAATATTCAACTTTGACGGGAACAAATTTGCATTCACTTACCCACTGGATGTGGGTTACACATATCATAGTGGGCGTCCATCACATACGAACAGCCTCAAGCGCAGTAATCAAGGTCTTGAGGTGGTTAACTGCAGGCAGAAATGATAGACACAAGCAAAATCGAAGATCGGCAATGGCGACTCCGAGAACGCGCCGACTGGTGGTGTTATGAATGACTGACACGTTGAATGCGTCTATGGATGATGAAATGCATTATTATATGTGTGTTTCATTTCTTTTCATTACAGGCTACAGACACAAGCATGCGGCGGGACCAGCAAGGTGCAATTTAAGTATTAAAATAAACTTATCCTTCACTCTTTGATGCAGCATTTATTCATATGCGGTGGCTAATTTGGTTTAATTACCCCGGTATTAATGCACTTAGAATGCAGTTGCAAAAATTTGATTGAAACACATTGGAAACATTTTATTGAAACTCAATAGGAAAACTTCTTTTGAAGCTTAATTGCAAAAATTCGATTGAAACACTGCCAAAAAATTTATTGAAACACGATTGCAAAAATTCAATTGAAACGCTATTGCCAAAAATTCTATTGCGACTCAATAGCAAAAATTCTATTGAAACTCAATTGCAAAGATTCTATTAAAGCTCAGTTGCAAAAATTCTATTGAAATGCTATTGCCAAAAATTGTATTGAAATGCAATTGCTAAAAATTCAATTAAGGATCGGTGGCCAATATCCTGGGACGGTTCAATACAAACACGTTAGAAAAAGTCAATTGAATTTCAATTGAGACTCTATGCGGTGTATTGAGGGCAGCCTATTGACTTTTAATTGAAACGCGTTTAATTTTTTTGTAAGGGCTGCGAGGCACTGGTTTGAAAACCAAGAAGCCTCCTTCACTACATGGGAGTCCTGCGTCGCCGAACTGAAGCGGACGTTCCTTAAAGGGGCCCTGCAATCATATTTTAGCGTCTACCTTTTTTGCTGTTTCCACGTCTCTTGGGGTTCGGGCGAGCCAGCGGGCACGGAGAGAGTAACTAAATATCAGTGCGTCATATTTTAACCGGACGACGCGGAAACCTCCTCCACCGACGAGGGCGACCCGCGGTACCGAAAGCGCGCAAAATGTGACGCTTTTGGTCCTGGGCTTACTACTGGTCAGAGCCGCTAAAAGCTTTTTTTTTTAGTCGAGATACAAAATATAAGTGTCGCGAACCGTTTCAATTATGTATGAAAGTAGGTTTTGTTCAGTATTTTAGATCAGAAAAGAAACAAATGCAGTTCAGAAAGTACGGAAACAAGAAATGACCCGTCGACATACCTGCCACCAAGCGGCGGAAAAAGCGGCGCATATTAGAAAGATCTAGTAGGATGACGCGCCGATGAACGGCGAGCGTAGAAAGGTCCCGAAGCGTAGAAAGGCCATTTGGTGGTATGGCAGCGCGAAGTGGCTCCCGTTCTGTACTGATCTTTACCCCGTGTTTGCTGTCGTTTGTGGCCAATGAAGTGTTATGCCGAAATAGTCTTTAATCGCGCAGCAAATGCATTGCGAGCCGCCCTGGCCGCCCGCTTCATACAGCCTATCCAACACACGGTTTAGTGGCGCCCTCTCGAGCCGTCGACATGGAGTGCGGCAGCCGTGAGTGCTCGCTGAGCTCACTATCCCTCCTGTAGTTCACGGCCACTCAAGCAAGGACCTACGACGTCATGAAGGAGGTTATTTTTTGCTTGTTTTTGTAATTCTAATTTGCCTATAACTTTTAAAATAAAGCGAATTTTGCGAAAAGAAAAGTTTCATTAAGTTACTACGTTCAGTGCGCTTAGGTTCGGTGCAAATTAAAAACCAGTCAAAAAGTTGTTGCAGGGCCCCTTTAACCACCACCGTCGCCAGCGAGCAGGGGACCTTCTTCAAACAAGAGTGCAGGGCCCCAACGAAAGCGTGACCAGCTTTGTTGAGGATGTCCTCCGTCTAAGTGCCCGAGCCGATCCGGAGGCCGCCGAGGAAAATAAACTTCGAGTCCTCATGCGTGGCATCAAGGCGGAAATTTTCGGAGGCCTGGTCCGCAATCCCCCGACGACCGTCGATGCTTTTGTGAGTGAGGCCACCAACATCGAGCGCGCACTGACGGCCCGAGCAAGCCACTACCACCGCCTCGCCGGCGCGCCCACTACTCCAACCGTCGCAGCTTCCCTACTCGACCCGAATATTAGCGGTGTTGACAGCCTTCGGGAGATCGTAAGGGATATCGTCCGTGAAGAGCTCCACAAGATCCTACCCGCCGCTGACCGACCGGCTTCGCTCTCCATCGCCGAGGTCGTGCGGGAAGAGGTGCAGAGAGCCATTCAACCAGAGGCCCCCATCAGTGTAGCAGTCCCCGAAGAACCCACGCTGACTTACGCCGCAGTGGCCCGACGGCCACCACCTCCTCCTCGCGCCTATGTCGCGCCTCCCCGACGCCAGTCTCCTGCGCCGGAGAACGACCGACGCCACGACGACCAGGTCCAGTACGCCTGCCAGGAGCCCCGAGCACCCCGGAAGACCGACGTGTGGCGAACGCCCGACCGACGTCCTCTGTGTTACCGCTGCGGGGAAGCTGACCATGTGTACCGCCGATGCCCATACCGACGACTCGGGCTGCGCGGGTTCCACCCGAATGACCCACGCCCTCACTATGGTGAACGCCCCTCGGCAGATCGACGAGTACACTCTAAATGCCGTAACCTTTCTGTCTACCTATAAACGCTTTTAACTTCTATATCAACGGTTACAAGCCAATTCAATAAACGTTACAAGCCTTTTTACCTTGAATAACGGTTACGGCCCAAGGTCTCGTGGAACGTAGAGGTTACTTTGCGGAGCAACGGTTGTAACCACTAATTTGTAATGTCTAAACCGAACTTGTAACCTTTACGCGCCCCAGTTCCGTGGGCGCTTCACCACGTGATTAATCACGTGACCTGTGTCTCGTCGGGAAGCCGCAGGTCGCCGCGCGTTGTGTGCTGCACGTTTGTTCCCGCGCTCGGCCATGTTGTGTTCGCGCAACGTATAGAACTTCTAAGTCTTCTTCGTTCCCCGGTTCATTTCGCGCCGTCCTGGAGGTACCGGAAGGTAAGCATGTCTGGTCATATTCATTACATAGAGCAATACCAACAGCTCGTAATCTTTTAAAGCTTGTATGATGGCTTAAGTGCGATGAAAGTGCGGGCAACGACCGGAAGGCGCGGAGCGCCAAGCTTTTGTTGACAACGCAATAACTGAGCTGTCAATAAGCGCTTAGTCGTTTGGCTGTTTCGTGGTCTGGGTATTCTTCGGGCCTTAATTGCTATGCATGTTTTGTCGTATACTCTGTAAATGTACATACACGTTTAAAAACAAGTAATGTTTTCCGTCTCACGTCCTAGGCCATAATGACATCCATGACAAACAGAGACGTGTGGGGTGTCCTACGAGGGCGGTGCAAAGAAGATTGCGAGTGCTTAGGGTACCTCGTCGAGGCTGCAACGTTCCGCACCGATTCACCTCAACTGCGCTGTGGCTACTGCGACCACGGACCAACAGCGCATGGGAAATTAAGCGCATTGGGTATGTATTCTCATCTTTTCACCGATTGCTATAATGGCAGCAAATTATGCAAGATTTCTGACTTGCTACTCTTTTCGAAAAACGGACTTGGAATGAAGATAGATAACTCACGATTCGAACCGCGTACGCGAACAGGTGTGTGCGAAGACAAGCATTTACAAGCGAAAATGAGGTAGATCGAATCGCGAACGAGAGGGAGACCACATATTTTTAACTTTGTTCAATGGAATATATTTCTGCAAGGAAAATAAAGGGTTCAGGTTCACACACTTAGGTTGTCTGCCGCGCAAATGGAGATCATTTCTGGAACTGAACTTTCAACTTTTAGACGAGTGGTGGTCCATTGTGCAGTTGTTCGATGCCTTCAGCTCTATAGGCCCATGGCTTTATTACACGTATTAAATATTACAGTCTTGATTACACGGCAGAAGCGAGAAATTCTTGGAGTTTGTTCGTGAGGTTTAAATAGAAGGATGCTCTGTGTTTGCACCAAATTTTTCGAAGTTGTGTTGGTTTTTAGCCGCTCAGTTAACTTGGCGGTCTCAGTACACACGTAAAAGAGCGAGCAGAATACTTTTATACATTATTTAAACTACCTGGGGGTGTAACAGCTCATTAAACCAATCCTTATCTTTTGCAGGTGTTACTTGGTAAATTTTATTTTTAAAAAATGTGGTGGCTGCTGCTGGGAAGTGATTAGGCTCGCTTCACCGTTGGCGGCACACGATAACGATAACCGGGAAAGTAGCGACGCTGACTTAGACGTCTCGGGGTTTGCATGGCGCCGCAGCAATGTTATCACCTCGATGCAGAAGTTGTCTCCCTTTCCCTCCCTCTCGGTGTTTTGTTATCTTTTCTCTGTGGTGGTATTAGACATTAGCTTGCGCGGTCTCCCCGACTTCTGCGTAGCCCCCTTGCTTAAATAAGACGATACGCAGCGACAGCGTTAGCACCTGTAATCAGGAGTTACGTCCCTCCTATCGAGATAGTTTATCCCTTCGTCTCAGTTGCTTGTTACATTTCTGGGGGCGGGTAAGATAGTGGCTTGCGCGGCCGGCCACGTGTTTTCTCTTTGGGGAGTTAGATCGCTGGCTGGCAAGCAAATGCGCAGACATCAGTCAGAGTTGGTCTGCCTAATTGGTTTTAATTTACAGCCATTACAAAAGCCCATTTGCTGTCATTTGAGCGGCGGCGCGGGTCCTTTCCACATTGCGGGGTTTGATGCAATAACGCTATCAGGGCTATGAGGCACACCGTTCACTGGAGGACTGTGATTAATTCATGGCGCCAGGCGTTCTTATTCCTGCACTGCATTGCGCTGGTTCTTTTGTATCTCCCTTCTACCAGAAAAAAACTGCAGAAATTTTGAGAATGCGTACTTCTTCGCTAACCTATCGTTTTGTTTGTGGCACTAAACGAACACGTTAATTCAACCCAGACAGCGTCTCTTTCTTTGTTTTTGCTTGTGTTCGACGACTGCTGGCGCTGGACTGAGACACCTTTGCGGCTCCATGAGTTGGTTATCAATGTTTTGTGTATTTTTCCAGTCAATCGAGGGAGAATTCTGGATTGAGTACAGCTTTGTAATTTCGTTACTTCACTCCCCCTTTTTTATTTTCGCTGCGTTTTATTTTTTTGTTTCCTGTAACAGACGGTGGTTGTTATACCATGGTTATCAAAAAAATTGGGCTGACATTTTTATTGTTTTTTAAGTTTTCGCTCACATTGACATGCATTTACACTATTATAACGATTAATAGTTAGCGCCGAACGTCGGTTTTAGCGGCACACATGAATGTGGTATTACATGGTCTGGGGGTATAATAACGCAGTGTAGCACCTTAACATGTCTTGTGGAAAGTTCTGAATTATCTGCAGGAATGTGTGGGAGGCAGTGTTTATGACAACATTTAGTAAGTCTTCAAGGAAGGTATCTTTTTGTTTTGCTCATTGTCAGGAAGGACGTTTTAGCTAATGTCTAGAATATAACTGGAACGGCATCAGTGTAGGTTAACGTTAATTACGTGGGACACGACGGTTTCAAAAATGGGATGTGGGCGGCCGTATACGATAGTGTATTGAAAGGGTTGGATGTGATTATATGAAGAATAGCGTACAAAGGTTTGATGTTGCAGACCAGCTGCTTAGCTTCGCGTGCAACTTCCTCTCAGACAAAGCTGCGCCATACCAAACAAATTTTCAACAAATTTCCAAAAAAAAAAGAAATGCGCAGAGTGCAAAACGTTGGAAATAGAATTGTTTCCTTGATCACGAGAACTTTCTCCTGTTTGTACGTTATAGATGGCTGTGATGCTTCGAAGGTACCACGAATGTCGCCAGTACAGCATGAAGCTCATGAATCAACCAGCACTGGCGATGGTACGTAACAAAGCTAATACAATAAATTTCGGCAAATCATTTTTTTTAAATTGTGGAGAGAATATATTAGATATATATTTGCATGAACTCACATAAATCCCTAAACGCTTTTTTATTTTTTGCTTGCTAGGACATTCCTTGGCTGACGAAGCACAGAATGGGATGCAACAAGTGAATGCAGCTACTCAATCCCAAGGTTAGTCAAGCAGGGTATTACAAATTTCGGTTTATTAAATGCTCCCTACTGTTTTAGGATTGTGCACTACGGCGCCAGTGGATGCAGCCACAGTTGACGAAAACCCCATACCTGACGGCCCTCGTAAAGGTACCATTTTCTGCTAAGAGTTTCTCGGCCTGCATTTTTGATAAAGCAAAAAATATTAACATAAAAAGAAAAGGATTATTTTCCTGGTTTCAAAATGTTTTGAACAAGCTCAATTTATTCAGGCAACTAACCAGTTTTCACTTTGAAATTTTCAGCAACTCGGATCCAGCCCAATGACTTGCCACAAACCAGCAAGGAAAACCCTCCCAGTCGATTGACTCCCAAGGTTCGTCGCCACACTTGTGTTGCGTGCAAGTTTTCTACGGCTTTCTTCTGCAGATTTCGTGAGCATATAACAGGGTTCCATAAGGGCAGGTGCCTTCCGACGTGCAGTTCATGTGGTACAAAATTTTTTCACATGTCGAGCTACAAGGATCATTTTCCCCTCTGCGTAGCAGTGCCAGGAAATGTCGCTGAGTGTCATTCTTCAATAGCTCAAGCAGAAACGTCGCACCCCTTGGCACAAGGCAATGTGTCAGATAGTGACTCGGATGATGTTGAAATGGGTACGGAATGGTGTGATTTCCAGGAGTCGGACGTCAGTATTGACGCAAATATAACAGGTATTGTTTCAAACTTGTGTAGAAAGCTTGAAGGACATCACAGATGCCCGCAGAACGTAGTAAACACGGTAGTGGAGAGCATCCAGGACGTGTTGGAGATTTTGGATTGTGATGTCGATGTTTCCTCACTTCAAAGCGACAGTTCAAGAAAGGCCTTGTATGAGTCTCGAGGAACCTACGTGAAGCCACAAGAGCTGACCTTAGTGTCTGGCGATAAGGTTTATTATGTCCCATTTATGGCAATGCTGAAACACCTGTTAAGCCACCCGGTCTTCTTTGAATATTTTGACAAGCCTTTTACACAATCTGTGGATGGAGTGCTGAGAGATTTTAAAGACGGCTTGCGATTCCAGTCACACCCAGTGATTCGAAAGAGGGGAGCAGCACAATCGCAGTCCTGCTTTATTGTGACGATGTTGAGATTGCTAACCCCCTTGGAATGAAGCGGGGCTCACGCGGAAAGCTCACAATGTTTTATGTTACGTTTGCTAACATCCCCGCTTCGGAGAGGTCCAAAGTTAGCAACATTTTTCTTCTAGCAGTTGGTCATTCAAAAGCTCTAAAATCAAGCAAAGCGAAACGTGAATTACTCCATGATTTTATTTCCACTGTGAACAATTTGGAGAAAGGCTGTGAAATTGTCACAAAAGAAGGGCCCAGGAATTATTACGGGACTCTGCTCGCGTTTATAGGAGATTCTCTGGCTTGCCACAACATCGGTGGATTTAAAGAATCCTTCAGCCCGAGTGTGCGTCTGGCTTGTCGCACATGTAATGTGCCCACGAAGTCATTGTTCAAGTACCACTACACTGCAGAGTGCCCACCTCGTACAGAGGGAGAAATTGCCTGCCAGCTGAGGCAGCTAGATAACGCTAAAACAAAAAAGGCACGCAAGGAGTTGTCGGCAGAGTTTGGGTTAAACTCGAGGTCTGTTCTGTCCGACATAAGTCACTTTTCTCTGATATCCGATCTTTTGTACGACCCCATGCATGTTCTTTTAGAAGGAGCTGTACCAAAGGAAATTTATCACTTCCTGTATTTCATGATACGTGAAGTGAAGTGGCTGACTCTTGAGGAACTAAATAACAGCATCACTGAGTTTCGTTTCCATAGGTCAGTGAGCAAAAGCGATTACCCTCGTGAGTTTCCAAGTGACCTCACTGTAACAACGTCAGCTAGCGCAGCACTGGTTCTGCTTCTGCATCTACCTTTGATCGTTGAAAAGTTTGTTCCACCGGGACAAAACCCACATGTCAAATGCTTTTTGAGCCTGTGCGCTGTGACGCAAATTGTACTTTCGCCTGTCCTTACTGTTGATACTTTAGAGAGGCTGGAAACGCTTATTGCTGAACACAATGAGCTTTTCGTGAAATGTTACGGTAGCAGTGCCTTTATTCCAAAGCTGCATATGCTTGTTCACATGACTGAGCAAATCAGGGCTTTCGGTCCATCACGCCACCATTGGGCAATGAGATTTGAAAGTAAAAATGCATTGCCAAAAAATAAAAAGTTTTGGAATTTCAAGAACCTGCCGCTGTCTGTAAGCGAATATTTCCAAATCAACACCTCATACGAATTGTGGGTGGACAGTGGATGCCCCAGGCAGACAAGTCCATTGATTACTTCGGGAATGCCATTTGTGCTCACACCTGCTTTTGTGCCTGCTGGACTGGACAGCCTTGATGTGGGAAGTACTGCCCTGGAAGTGAAAACGGCTGTTGTTGACAATGTTCATTTGCGGAGCTCAGATGTGATGATGACGGGATGCCCCTCTGGCCAAGCATCTCTTGTTAAACTGCAGAACATCGTGATGTGGAAAGATCGCGCATTTTTTCAGTGCACTGTGCTGTGTATTGCGGGATTTGTAGAGAAGGTGAACGCGTTCCAGTTTCAAGAAACTCCACATTGTGTAGTGATCACCCCTGAATCGGTCCTGAGTCCGTGGCCACTGTGGACTTACAATTTCGAAGAAAGACGTTTGGCTATACCTAAGTCTTTACATGTTCATCCCACCTCACTATAGGAATGGCCTGTAGACAGACTGCCAGAATTCTCGCAGTACGTCCAGCCACTTCTCAACGGTGTCGTTATGAGTGACCAAGAGCACAAAAGACTGTGCAGGCAGATGCGAGACGAGCTGATATTGTACTTAGAGTAAGTAGACCGTGCATATTTGCTGTTTGGCCGATTTGTGCTTTTCTTGTATTACAAGGACGTTTGCATTAAACCTGACTTATGTTTTTTGTTTCACTCGTCATTTCACCAGTGAAAATCAACTCATTTCGACTGGATCGAAAGCGCAAAGGCGCTGGGAGTACAAGTCTTTGGGAGATGCTCTCGTCCGGAAGTTTCCTTGCCTCTCGTGGGAGAATCCTGGACCAAAAACAAAGATCTACAAACAAAGGACTCAAATATTTGTAAGTGACGTGCGCATGATGTGAGTTCCAAATCTGAACAAGTGAACGTTTTCTGTGCAGACCGTATTTATGCACAAGCTTGCGACCACAAGAAAGGTACGGAAATTCCGAAACAGCAAACCCGCTGTGTTAGCTGGCCCAGTTCTGCCTACTATCACCAAAGAGCAGGCAATGGCTGAGCTAAATGTAAGTGTATTTGTTATTAAACTGAACAAAAAACACATTCCGGGCTTGCGGTAGACATCCACATTTTTTCCGCAGGCACTTTCAGCACCCTCTTTCAAAGAGGCTACAGTTGATGCTGCGAGGGTGAAACAACTCCTCATCTTGACAGCAAATGAGCGGAACGAGACATTTTATGACGAACTTCCACCGTACTTCCTTCTGGAGGAAATAGTAAGTCTTTGGGAATATGCGCAGGCGCTACACAGGCGATGAGGCGCGACGTAGTGGAGGGCCCCAGATTAATTTGACCACCTGGGGACCCTTAACGTGCGCCGACATCTCGGAACACAAGGGCGTTTCGCTTTTGGCCTCCATCATAAAAGCGGCCGCCGCGTCCGGTAATCGAACCAGCGTCCTTCGGCTCAGCAGCACAACGCCTTAGCCATTGAGCTACCGCGGGGTTAACATGCGACTATTAGTCAGAAGCTAATATTATCGACTAGGCTGCACATCCATGGCTTGGGTTTCTAAAACCGACTGGAGCCTTTTAAAAACGAAAATCTTTAAACGATGCTGTTGCAACTTTCAGGAGCTAAACATGAAGTGTAATGATCTCAATGATTTCCCGTACTGTCTCGGCGCAGACTAATTTAATGTTTTTTGCTGACGGGGTCTAACAACGCAGAAAAATATTTCACGCCACGAAACTGAACCGGTATACTCTGTAAATTTTCCCCATACCGGGCAAAAAACTGGGTGCCAAAGGATAAACTTTTAAGCGTACGTTTCCTGACTTGTTTTTTTCATTGCCCTTGTGATGGCGAGATGTAAGTGAAGACGTTTTATGAGCACTTTGTGTTTCATTCAAATGTTTACCAGTAAAAAATTGCAAGCTGTTACAAATTGTGTTTACCAATGCAGCTCACATGCGAGGCCGAGCTGCGATTTGGAACCCCGATGCCGGTACTAGAGGACACCTTGAAGAAAGCAGTGGTTGCTGCGTCAGACGTTCTGGAGAAAGTGTGCACGTTCCAAGACGTCGAGAAGCAAATTCAGCCGCATGGGGCAAAGCACTTCTTGATCAGCGAGGTAAGGCAGCGTCCTGGAATTTAATGTCCCTGCTATGTGGTGTACCCAATCCATATCAGTGTACGAAAATTGCTGCGAGCATGCAAGTAAGGGCCCGAGTCCTGGCAGTGCAGTTACTATATTTTCTCCCAAAAAAGAAGGCGCAAACTTACATGTATTTCTTTGGGGTTTATTTTACATCTTACTATCACAGACCCTGCGCTCATAGTTACAAGTCTTTTTTTTTGTTTGTTTTTAACACAGATGGAGGTGCCGGAAGACGTTGTTTTCAACTCGCCCCATATCTATTTCTCCTCGGAAAAGATTCTCGTCCACGGCGGCAAGCCACACGAATTGATTCGAGTCAACGGCACAACAGAAAATGCGCTGGTCATGTGCCTGGCGCTCTACTACATTAAGAACCTAAACTATCCCCAAGCCCTAGCGCAGCCGCTGATCTTCCTGCAGAAATTTTTGAGGCCTAGGGATAACGTCCCTAGGGGCCTTATGAACGGAAAGCTCAGGAGCCTGCTCGAAAAAATTAAGCAGTAATTCACAACGTGATCTTCCGAAATCAAAGCGCGAGGAGCGTATGCTTATGCAGAGCCAATAAAAAGAGCCACGATCTTGTTCACTAACGTTATGAAAATAAAGTTCCCTATCTTTCTTTTTACACTGTGTGGTGAATGTTTTGTATTACTGGGTGGTTCTTGTACGCGCAGTGTGTATACTATGTGTAACTTTGACACAGCTTAGCTTTAAAAATGCACGCCGCCGTCGAGTAAATCTAAAGGCAAAAGGTTGTTCTGCAGGTCACGCATCTGGGCCTTTGTTGAGCACTTTGTGTTTCATTCAAATGTTTACCAGTAAAAAATTGCAAGCTGTTACAAATTGTGTTTGCCAATGTAGCTCACATGCGAGGCCGAGCTGCGATTTGGAACCCCAATGCCGGTTCCAATGCACAGGCTGAGACGCGTGTATTTAAAGCCAATGGGCTAATTATTCCACCGATGTACATGACATGCCTTTATTTGTATGCGCTGCGTGGACCGCGTACGCATAAAGGCGTGACGGGTGGAGGGGGGAGGGGCGAGGAGGAAAGGGCGTAACTTCTATGTACAGGTTTCAGCCTAACCAATATAAAGGTTACGTGCTCAGGGTTACACCGTAACCAATAAAGTAAAGGTAACAAATTTGCAATATTTTAACCTCTATTAGAGGTTACGGCATTTA
>JAZHYW010033914.1:0-37188 GCA_037355805.1 Ixodes ricinus | reverse complement strand
ACATTGTGGTGACATGTTCTGGAGGGCACCTTGTGGATTCTCGCGAACATGATGCCCCATTTTTGTCAACGAAGTCCAGTCGGCGTGCTCCGGGAACTTTCGCTTCCAACTTCGTGCTTAACAAATCTATAGTCTCGTGACAGGTGCAGAATTGGGGAGACTCCTCCCACCGCTTTCCACTGCAGCAGAGCCAACGCTGGAGCGGAGGCGACCTCCTCTCCGGCGTTCGCTTTGCTAAAGTGGAAAAGGAGGGCGGAGCTTCCCCTGAACTCTTCAGCTGTCGCCAATGCTAGAGCTCAGAGTCCGACCACAGCCTACCCACGATCCGATGTAGTCAATCAAGCAGCGGCAGAAGCTCAGCATCGCGGCTCTCGTCCTTTTGTGCGTCTGCTCTCACCGGCTAAAAAATGATGCACCGAAAAGCGCAGAGTCACGACGACTTCACTCGCGATTGGTTTAGACAGTGATAGCTCACGCTCAAATGCGCTGTGTGTCATGGCGATATACTTTTGGTGCTGCCTAGGGTTTCTTTATCATATAGTAACGTTGGTGGTGCTCAGACTTGAAGGAGTCATGACACGATATCGTGTTGGAATGTTCATAACTTTTCAGAGGCGTGCTGATCCTAGCCTGACCCAAGTATACTTGCGAGCACCGCCACTGATTCGGTAGCTTCTTGGTCGCGGAGTAATTGCGAGGATAGAAGGAAACTGTTTCTTTCAGTCTTGCCTTCGCAACCCGTATAGAAATTTCATATCTGGGGCATATCTGGCCTTACCAAACATTACATGATTATATACGGCCTATATACAGCCTTATCTGGAGTATATACAGCCTTATCTGGCGTATATACAACCTTATCTGGCTTATATACAGCCTGCGAAAATAAAGCCTTATCTGGAATATATACAGCCTAAGCTGGCGTATATACAGACTTATTTGGCATATATACAGCCTTATTTGAGGTATATACTTCGTTATCTGGCGTATCTACAGCTTTATCTGGCGGCCGGTTTTCAATATATAAAAAAGTAAAAAAAGTTAAAAAGTGCTTTGTTAGGAAACTGTGAATGACTCATTGTTCGGGAGGTAATATTAGCACAAATAATCCCAAACTTCAGCTTTTCAAAGCTTAATTTTGGTGTTATTTGTGCCAATTTTCACGAGGATTTCAACGTAGCTTAATTATTTGGAAGTGTTAACATTACGCCCGAATAGACAATTTGCTAAATTCCCGAGCGCCTCGGCCCGTAATCCAGGAATCACGGGAAGGGTGTTTCTTCAGCCGCCTAGTGATCGGAAATTTCGACCAATTTATGGTTACACAATTTTTAGTGTAATTTTGAGTCACCCTGAACAAGTGTCGTATAGAACCCAAGTACCTGTCATATCACTTTTAGAATTTCTTACCAATGTCAGTACTGTGCATTCTGTCCAAACTTGAACCCGAATGAGCTGCAGGCATATCTCTTACATTATTATCATTCTCGTACAGCTTCAAAGACGCTGATATTAAGTTAGAAACGCTAAAAATGCTATAAACAACTCCGCTGAATCCGAGCTAAATCCCGGTTTCGGTGGTTGCGATTTCTCGGGTTTTAAGTGATTCCTGCTAAAACAAGAATCACGAGAATGATAATATTGTAAGAGATTTTTGCGGCTCAGCCAGGTTGAAAAGTGGATCGTATGCAGAGTATCATAAACGCTGCCATTGACGAGACATTTTAAAAGTGATATGACAGGTCCTTGAGCCCTATGGGACGCTTGTTATGGGTGACTACGAATTACACTCGAAACTGTGTAACCATGGAATTGGTCAAAATTCGCGATCACCAGGGGGCTGAAGAATCACCGTTCTCATAATTCTTCGAGTGCGGGCCGGGCACTTGGGAGAATTGTAGACAATAAAAATATATAAAGTGCTGATTTCAGGCTTGTGTCCTTTTTTATGCCTGGCCAGATCTGGAATTTCCATACTTTGCCAGATCTGGGATTTTCATACCTGACCATCGATATTTATTTTTTTATTTATTTATTTACTATAAGGGCCCTTTCGGGCATTACATAGGGGGAATTTTTAGCACCAATGTTAGAAACATTACAAACAATGAACAGATAGCCATAACACACTGCGAGCAAGGAAAAGAAAAAAAAAGAAAAAGCCACGAAGAAACAATTTAAAGTTGTCATGGCGAAGCAAAGCATACAGAGTGACAATGACTTAGGCTTTTTCTGAGATAAAAGAAATCAAGAAGCCTAATAAAGTTTGGTAATCCTGTATGACTGCAATGTTACTTGGTAAGACGTTCCATTCATTAATTGCGAGGTTCAGCGGGGAGTATTTGTATAAGTTAGTACGTGCAAATACTGAATTTACTTTGTTAGGATGATCAGAGCGGGGGAAAATGCGGGTAGCAGACAAAATGTGCGTTTGACGGAAAGATGATGACCTATGGTAGATTTTATGAAATAACGAAAACCGTGAGATTCGCCTTCTGGTCGCGAGGGGAATAAATTTAATGATTCTTTGATACGGGTGATGGTACTAGTAGGAGAGTAATCGCGTGCTATAAACCGGGCTTTCTTTATTTTGTAGAGACTCCAGACTTAATTAAGTAAGCTTGGTGTGGATTCCATATCACTGAGGCGTATTCCAGTTTGCTTCTTACAAGGGATGTATATGCCATAAGTCAGCTAGAAATAAGTGCCTTCTCAAGAAACTTAATATTTTAGAAGCATCGCTTAAAGTTATTTCAATATGGAGGTTCCATGAGAGGCTAGGTGTTAAATGAAGTCCTAGATATTTATATGATTGTACCCTTTCATTACCTGTATTGTTAATTTTATAAGTATGTTCGGTTACCTTCTTTTTTGTAGTGAAAGTCATGCACTTAGTTTTCTTTGTGTTAATCTGCATTTGCCAATGAGAACACCACCTCGAAATTTCCTCGAGGTCAGCTTGAAGTAAAGCATTGTCAGAGGGAGAAGTTATGGTCGGATAGATGACGCAGTCGTCTGCGAAGAGCCGAATGGTAGAAGTAATGTTGGTATGAATGTCGTTAATATAAAGAAGAAACAGTAAAGGCCCGAGGACAGCGCCCTGGGGAACACCGGATTTAACGAAGACAGGAGGAGAGACAATGTTATATATAACAACACACTGGTATCTATTTGAAAGAAAGCCTGAAATCCATTTAACGATGCCTGCTTCTATCTTTGCTCCTCTTAGTTTATGTATTAGTCGTTTGTGGTGGACACGGTCGAAAGCTTTTGAAAAGTCAATAAATACTGCATCAGTGCTGAGGGATGAGTGAATACTAGAATGAAGGTAAGTAACTAGTTCAAGAGGTTGAAGTTCACAGGATCATCCTCGTTGAAAACCATGCTGAATTTGAAAAAGAAGATTGTGAGTCACTAGGTGATTCATTATCTGAGAAGAAATAATATGTTCGAGCAATATACGAGATACGCAAGTTAAAGAAATATGCCTGTAGTTTGTGAGGGAATTAGGATTGCCGGATTTAAAGGTGGGCACAACATGGGCTAGTTTCTAGTCGTCTGGTAACGTGCCAGTTGATAGTGACTGTTTGAAAAGCGCTGTTAGGAGGACGCTGGAACAATCTTTAGTTAGTTTAAGTAGTCTAGTACTTATTCCATCTGGACCAGGGCTCAAATTAGTTGGAAGTGGGTCTAATACACAGGCAACACCCTCACTGGTATTAGTGAAAGGGTTCATATGAGCGGTCACTGTAGCCATTGGCATATTAGTACCGGTTAGAGTCATCTGATCTGTGAACACGCTACCAAAAATGAATTGAACGCCTTAGCCGTTTCTAAGGGGTCCAAAAACAGTTCCCGCTTCTGACTGGAGAGAAGGTGCTGCATTTTTGGCTTTTGGGTTTACCACAATCCAAATCTTTTTAGGATAAGAATGCAAGATGTTGTACAAATCATGGTTAAAAAATTTTGTTTTTGTTTTCTTGATTTTTTTCTACACCATCTTGAGTGCTCGCGATAAGACTCCCAGTCACTATGAAGATACGAGTGTTTGACTTTTGAGAAAAGTCGTTTCTTTTTAATAATGCAACGTCTCACATTTGTCGTAAACCAAGGATTAGTGGCACATGGCAAAATAGTAATTTTCGGGATACAAAGTTCAGCCACCTCATTTATTTTATTACGAAAGGCCGCCCAGTTTTCATTCACAGACCGGTTGTTCAAAGTTTGCGAAAAAGTAAAAAATTAATTGGACAACAAATTAAACATTGATTGAAGGTCGGCCCTTTCATAGTCAAAAATCTGTTTCTTTAAAACTTCACGTCTCTGAACAGGAGCAACAAAAACACAATCAGGGTTGGGCAGTATCGCGATGCAAATGTATCGCGATAGTATTTTAGAAATACATTTCGTATCTGTATTTCTGTATCGCGATACATTTTTTTCACTAGTATCTGTATTCCTGTAGCGAAATATATTTGGAATGTTTTTTGTAGCGCGATACAATCAGTATGAAATATATTTCGGTACATTTCTTGAGAAATACACCCCTCCCCCCCTCCCCCCCTCGAAAAAAAAAGTCCGAACGCATTTTTGTTTTGTTTTTTACTTCTGATGGCACCAGGTCCAAGGTGATACTGGGGCATTGTTACTGTGCTGACCAAGGTTCCTTTTGATTCCACGAACTATTTTTTCTATGCGGCCCCTCTCTCTTCTGAGAAGTGTAGCGTAGTCGGGGACTCGAACCAGGTGGCGTGCCAGGAGTGGAGTCAGAGCATCTTCTGCCGCAGGTCCTTAGGTAGGAATTTCTTGAGTCATTGTTTCCTAGCATCCAATGCCCGCTGCTAACCGTCTCTCTTGCCTTAGCGTGCACAGTACACCCAGCCGGCAAAACTGAGTCGCAGTCCGTTGCAGCACGAGCCTGGCGGTGGTTGGCTTGAAATAGTAGGATGACTCACGCAGTATAGTTCAACACTAATTCGAATGCGTCTGCGGCTGCGCCCGTAGTATTGCACGGCTCAAGGGTACGTCATTAGCCGACGTGAACGTGACCCGCTGCTCTGGGGATCCGAAACCCAGGAAGGAGGCCAGACGTGGCCTCGAGGTGCTGACCCAGAAACTCGTACACTCGCCGGCAATATTAGGTCGCAATTCACGAGGTTTCTGTTTGGATGATGCTAGGCGAGACTTGGACTGCAATCCATGCGTCGGTGGCGGAGGGTCGGCAGAAAGTACCTTCACAACAGGGATGCCACCGTATCGTTTTTTCAACCGTAACAGAAGATAAGACATGTGTTCCAGGATGCTTCAGGTGGTCCACTATTCTCGAAAATTTCAAATTACACTGCTGGCACGATCTTCAACGAGGTTACAACGAAAGTACGTATTGTCCTTTTATACAGCAGCGTGTTAAAGTTTCATGTTCAAGGCCACACCTACAGAAAAAGAATACCAGTTCATTCCACCGTGACGTCATGTGATCAATGTTGACAGGGGCGTCCTTATGGGACAGGGGCGTTGTGATGTTTTGATTGGATTTAAGGTGACATCGAATTTATTTAGAAGTCGAAATATTTTCGCATCCCTCGTCAGACAGACAGGATGTCAGGGAAGGGACCGCGGTCAGTCCATGATGGAACGTTTTTTTGAGCCCATTGAAAATTCCTCGCCGTCCGAAACCACTACCTTGAAGGCAAAGTGCCAAGCCTACGGGAAAGTAATTTTGGGATCAAAAACTTCCACTTCAAACTTCAAGCTTAATCTAAGTTGGCGTCTCAAACAAATTTGAAAAATGTATTGCAGTATCAGTATTTCTGTATTTGTATTTCTGCCCTTCCTAACATGTACTCCTGTATTTGTATTTCCAAATACTTTTTGCCTCTATTTAAAATGTATTTCCGATACCTATCGCGATACATTTTTACAGATATATTTCAGTATCAGTATTATAGCTACTATTTTATTGTATCTTAGTATTTGTATTTCCAAATCCATTTTTGAGTATTTCTGCCCAACCCTAAACACAATGCACCATTTTTTGTCACTGATATATTCTAAGATATTGACATCAATAGCTTCTGGGTGGGTTCTTAAAGCTAAGTCTAGAACAGAGTTAATACGCGTTGGCTCCTTCCCAAATTGGCGTAGCTCGACGGCTTCCATAACATCAAGGAACCTCTTGCACTCCTGTTTATTTCCACAACAGTTATCAACCTCTTGTGTGGACCAGTTGATACCAGGCAGATTAAAATCACCAGTGAACATGACAGGGGAGTTTGGAAATTTGGTATGTACTTGTTCAAGGCTAGCATTTAACTAATCTACAAAGTCAGATGATGAGTCGGGCGGATGATAACACACTCCAATCAAACAAGGTTTAAAGTTTAGCCGTACAGTCACCCACAAGATTTCAAGAGAACTGGGAATATAAACTAAACAAGAAGTTAATTCGCTTTTAACAGCAATGATAACACCCCCACCTTGAGATTCAGTCCTGTCTTTCCTATAAATTTGGAATGATGCTGATATGCTGAGTTCACGGTCTCTAACTTCTTTAGAAAGCCACGTTTCAGTACCCACCACTACATCGGCTGCACAGGCCTCATTACTGCAAAACAAATTATCTTGCTTGGGAAGTAAACTTCGAAAATTTGCCAAGATCAAAGAAAGCTAATCCCGAGGTCTTATCTTGCGTTTGTTGTTTTTGTTATCGCCTAGTCAAGCTCTAGTTTCGGCGGGCAGGGCCCTTGGGCTCTTCACCACACAGTCATTGTCCGAGTCGTACCGATAGAAGAAATTATTTATGAGTATTTTGTCGTAGCAAAGCCTGAACCTACATAGTCCCGAATCTTAGTCTTGCAAAGTCGCGTAGTTTTTTCCTTACTAATTGCATTTTTGGTGAGAAGTCCTCCTCGATCCATAAACCAGGGGTCGCAGCGTCCTTTAGTTTATGCGCGTTCTTAATTACTTCATCCTTCCATTTAAAGTTCAAGAATTTAACGATGATTGGTCTGCTAAAACCAGGGTTCCGCATGCCCAGTCGATGTGCGCGCTCAATTTCGCCAAGATTCACGTGTAGGTTGGAAGAAAGAAACGTTTTCACGATACGTTCGGAATCCGACCAGTTCTCACGTTCGTTTTCTGGGAGTCCTTTAATTATGAGGTTATTGCGTCTCATTTGGTTGTTCAGCTCATCTGACAAGACTTCACTTTCACGCTGTCTTCGAGATACGGTATTTACTTCAGTTCTTACTTCGCGAATTGCGGCATTCACGGTAACCAGGTCTTCCTTTAACTTAGCAATCTCATTCATAGATTCTTTAATTTTTATACACGGCTGTTGATATCACTGATGCCTGCATTGATTTCGTTTAGTTTGTGTGTTGTTTCTTTCTGGTACCGTTTGTTTGGTTCAACAGATTCCTTCACAGCTGCTAGTATCTGATCCAGCTTATCAGAAACGGGGTTTGTTTCCACATTATCAGGACCAAGGTCTGTTTCCACGTCACCAGCACAGATTAACAGCTATGCAACACAAAGACACATCAACAAAATTTTGGCATCCGGGCACCATGTCTGAATGTATAATGCTAAGTGTTGAAAGCGTGGATTATAATTTGTCTTCGTACTATTTGTCTTCGTACTATTCGTATAATTTGTCTTCGTAGTCGTCACCCATTCTTACTTACGCCACAGAAACACACTGCTGGGATTAGCAACCGTAACAATAGAAATCACAAAGTTTCGTAGCTAGGAGAGAGTGACAGCTTACCTATAACAGAAAGCAACAAGAACTGTGAATACTTCAGAGGAACGGTCGCAAATTCCGCTGTGATAGTGGTTGTCGCTTCTTTTATACTGATGTTGTGGAGTCGCCTCAGTCGCCGTTTGTGGTACGTGTAGTCGATTTTGCTCCAGTGGGGAGGCACACGCGGTTTGCTGAGTCGCCAATCTTCGGTTCCAACAGGGGATGACGCGGCGAAGATAGCCAGGATCGGCGTACGGCGCTATAACAGAATGCAACAAGAACTGTGAATACTTCAGAAGAACGGTCGCAAATCCTCATCATGCCAGACTATACCTGGCATGATGAGGCTATATCTGGCAGATATACCATATCAGGTTATATGTGGCCAATTTTTGATATGGCCATACCTGAAATCTTCAAATCTGGCCTGATATAAATTTTTTGCAAGGGAAAACTTGATGACGTTATTGAGGGATCTAAACCACCCGACTGACGACAGTCGAGCGCGGCTCATGAATTGGACACGAGAACTGTGTGAGCACTCGACTTCCGCTTGTAACAATCAATGCCTCGGCGGACATTCGGGTAGTGGCTCATGTCCAATCACTGCAATGATGAGAATAGCCGAACTTGAACAATGCCTGGAAATTCAGCCCGCGTTCTTAACCTTGCCAAGCCAGCTCGTTGGTAGGATTAACGTTGACGGCCTAGGTGGCACCAGGACACGTGGCTGCTTGTTCTGGCTCCGATTTGTAGGGGATAAACAATGATCATATTTCTCAAATTGTTTTGGCGCCTGCCATTGACTAGAAAAAAAAGTAAGGCAACTTTATCCGCGCAATAAAGTTAGGCAGTGATTTTAAGTAGAACTAATCGAAAGTAGAAAAAATGTTCTATTGAGAAACAAAGTATAGGCGACGAAGACGATAGTTGGAGTCAAGTACGAGGCAGAAGCAATCGCCATTGCGTCAAAACAACGAACCGAAGTCTCTTTAGCTATGTTTTTTCTAAATAGTGTCAATATACACGCTGTCTAATTTTCAACGGGACATTTCTTTTCTATGAAGGGAGTGGGAGTTAGGCAAGTACCCTTTAAAGCTTGAGTACATTAGGCTCGACGGAATTCAGCGGAGCAAGTAATCGTCGTGGTAATTTGGCATATTATCCAATCTGAATCCGTTAGTTAAATTTTCACCTACTTGTTATTTGGGGTTAAGTTGCAATTGCAACATTGATGGCAATCACTATGAGAGGACAAACCGAGTGAATTAATCCCCAAAAATACATTAATCAATAAACAACATCCTTTTCTAACCCAATTTAAAATTTGCGCGCAAAAAGAGGAATGTAAACCCTGCCCGCATTGACGCTTAAAGCGTGAGGTAGTCGTTTAAGTCATGTTGTCACTATGCAGGCAGCGTGTCGTTATTGCGTACTCAGACGGCAGAACACAGCAGTAATAATGTCACCGAAATGAATACTTCACTCTTTTAAGCGTTAGTTTGTGCAGGGCTTGCTGCGCGCTATTTCAGCGCAATGTTTAAAAGCAAAACTGACTGCGGACCAACAAACAAAATTTGCTTGCTTTGTATGTTTATACAGCCTTGATCGCCTCAACGGGTGATCGGTCTCTTAGCTGTACAGAAGGAATTTAGCCAATGCGGTACACGTTGAACGTGATGCACGTTAAAAACCTGGGATTTTCAACGTGCATCACGCAGTAATGATTACACGACCACGTGCCGGTACGAAACTCATCCAGATCGAAACGGGCGGGGGCGGTGGAATCCAGGAGGTTCCCAGCGCAAGCTTTCGCTCCGCGCTCCGAGCTGAGACGCGTTAGCCCACTCGGCTACTTCCTCCCTGACTGCGGACCGCCACGCGGAGTCCTCTTTGTACCCGCGTGGGTTTCTGGAACATCCGGCGTAGAACATTCGGCGCGTAGAACATTCGTAACTCGATCAGACGACAAGGTTCCGGCACTCTCGAATCGAAGTCCGGAGCCTCCCCGCGAGAGCGAAGCGGGGCAACCCTTTGGCAATATCCTAATATGGGGAGGAGATTAAACCGTGGCGCCCCAAGCGGTTAACTTAAGAACTGCACGAATGGAGACCACAGATACAATGACTCAGCGCTCAACTAATATGACCGAATGCGGCGTCAGCGTTCGGCTGGAGTTCGTGTTCTCTGGTGAGTTCGAGGATGGACTCTTTTGTTACCACTCAGGCCTGCATGAACAATGCAGCATGCACGGTGCCCAGTTCAGCACAAAAGCCGAAGTGGGTCAAGCTCGCATTCCCTGACGACTGCATGCGGGAGAGATCCGTTACTTAACGTCACTTCGTTTATTGTTAGCATTTTAACATTACACTATACCCCGCGCTCTATTGAAGAAGGTGACATGGACATTCCCACAAGGCCTGTGGGCATGTGCACAGGCCTTGTTGTGGGTAAACACCGAGGTGTGGGGGCAACAAAAGGGACAGAGCGACTCGCCAATAGTGGCATCGGTGAATATCACGTCCTGCGGCGCACCTTAGACGCATCATTTAACTACAGTCCATATTCCCTATTAGGTGAGTTCGCTACAAACGAACTTGGGATACGGATATGAGTGGACGGATAGTAAAGAGAACCCACATAATAGCCACGGCAGTGGTCGCAGCTTCTTCGAGTAGGTTGCGTTCAGAAAGGCACTCAGCATTGCGGGACGCTTTGTTGGCATTTTGAGAGGTCATCCAGCTCTTAGTTCATTTCCTGTCCTGTTCTCTGCTTATCAATGTTCGTTTACAGACAGTGTTCACGAGAGCAGTAAGCGACGGACTGACGACAAGAAAAACGAAACAAAAGAAAACCTCGACGTTTTGCCATAGCGCGGGGTCCAACATACAACAAGCAAAACACAAATACATTTTTGTTTTCTTTTTGTGTGTCCACTTGTCATTTTTTTGTGGTCATTTTCTTGAAACATAAGTCTGCATTGTTGTCGTAGGTCGTTTCCCGGTCTGCGTTGCGCCTCAGGGTGGCATCTTTACTTCTGTAAAACCTCACTTTTTGTTTGAGGATTTTTTGGGGGAAACTCTGTAGATGAAGGTTCTCCCCTCGCCTTTGGGAAGGCGAGGAGAGAACCTTCATTGTACGAACTTTGGGCTAAAATATGAGTCACTATCGTAAAATAAGTGATGTTTTTACGAGCTCAGTCAAAGTCACCGTAGCTAATCGGAGCTAGCAACAGGATTTGGTTGCTAGAAAGAATGTTTGCTCGTGCCACGCCCACGCCCCTTCATACAGAAAAAAATGGCGGAATGTCAAAAATGTATTTAAGATAATGAGTACAAGATACTCGGAACTGTATTTAAAATAGAGTATCAAATGCTCTCGATCAAAGGTATTTGCAAGATACCAAGATACTTCAAAAAGTATTTAAGATACAGTATCTTGAGTAGTGTATATGAGATAGGCACAAGTCTGCGAAGTATCCACACGCAATCGTAGCGCCAAATATTGTATGAGGGGGCATGTTTAAGGGTTGGAGCTGACTTTATAACGATCGCAGCCTCCGTACCAGCACGCCGTGGAAGCCAGTGCTGCAGCGAGCGCAGAAGCCATTGTTGATGCACTGGCCATGCGGCTTACTTACTTTCCTTCTCGTTTGCATTCGTTTGTGAACGTTTATACTTTCATTTTGGTTTTAATTGGGATGAAAATAGCCACGTTGCGCATACTAAAAACATTTCCGAAAACAAGAAATTTTTTATATATATATATTTTTTTTTTCATTTTTTTAAAACATGTTTTTCTTTCACAAG
This sequence comes from Ixodes ricinus, assembly GCA_037355805.1. NCBI lineage: Eukaryota > Metazoa > Arthropoda > Arachnida > Ixodida > Ixodidae > Ixodes > Ixodes ricinus. The sequence continues at coordinate 25,635 of JAZHYW010033914.1, read as the reverse complement.
AGACGCTTGGCAACATTGTACGACAAGCAAGTTGGAGCCAGTCGGAGTTCGCAAGGCGCTAATTTCTCCCATGTGAACCTGCCGTTTTTGCCTTGTGTCGTGTGCGATTCTCATGTTCCCGTGTTGGAGTGCATAGTTAACATTCGTGCGCTCGACGGGGCGAGTGTGTGCGTGGACCTGGACTGCTCCGAGGATAGTTCTAACGAACCGATCCCGCGGTCACTGGATTGAGTTTCGTCGTCCAAGAAGCTTTTCTTTGCCTCGTCCTACTTGACACTGAGAACTTCTTCACGGTTTGTCAGTGCTCGGGAGTTGAATGATTCTGATTGAGCTGTCTTCGGTCGTGACAATGCACTGTCACCACCGTTGATGTGAGTCGTAAATAGTGTATGTAGCTTTGGGACTAATGAAAAAAAATGTTTTGGCATTCTACGAGTCTTTCTGAATTTCCTTATATCTTCCCCAAAAACGCGAGCATTCGTCAGTGTACTACAAAAATTATGATGTGAGCTGCACGCGGTATTAATTTTGCATGCATTTCTGTAGCGCAGCACGCGAAAGGAGTGCAGCTGCCGTCGTACTCCCCGTCAATTGCAGCCTTCGTTCGCCGCGGGAGACGGCAAGAACCGCTCTCTCGCCGACGGCGACCGCATTCGTTTTAAAAGTTGACCGCATGTAAGCGATTTAGCGAGCGACGAGACGAGCGACAGAGACAGCGACGAGCGACGGCGATTTCTCACGGTCACCCGTCGCGTCGCTCGGTTTTTCTATTTCTAGGAAACGTCGCTCATTGCCTTGGCCGCTTGTTCCCGTCGCTTTCATGAGGTTTGCCTCGCCGCGCAACTGACCTAGCGACTGCGAAGAACTCACGTGCTGATACACGACGAGAAGTTTGCGCACTCAAATGGTCATCATAAAAGACTCATGGGCACTCAAGGAAGATAGCGGGGAGCAATGGGCTAAGTGGGCTAACGCGTCTCAGCTCGGACCGTGGAGAGAAAGCTTGCGCTCGGAACCTCCCGGGTTCAATCCCCACCGCTGCTGCCGTAAGTTAGTGATTAGAGTGATTAAAGTAAGCGTGTCATAGCGTGACGTACTTGCATGTGACCATTGTGTCGACTGTGTGCTGAAAATGTGGCTGTGCATGTGTATATGTATCTACTTGTAAATGTGGATGAATTGAAATAAACTATAAATAATGGGCTTCCTTCTTTGTGTACGTTTAATTGGACGGTGACTAGCGCCACCTGGATAACTCATTTCCAATTTAAATTTTTGTTGCGCCTGCCACCTGGTGGGAAGTGGCACAACCTTACACCTTTTTTTTTCATAGGAAATCACGTGACTAGTTGCGTTTCCGGTCTTCCGTCGGTAGGTAGCGCGAGTTATTAGCTAGATGTAGTAAAATACATGGATTCTACTTTGAGGCTAGTAACAGTTACTAGCTTCTTGACCTAGTAACCGCTACGTGCTTGACCGTTACTACCTGCGGTTACTAGGTACCAGTGTTGCGGAGTTGCACTCCGGAGTTGGAATGATTCCGGAATCATTCCGAATTTTCGCGACCCCGGAATGGAATGGGAATGGAATGGCGGAAACGTTAAGGGGAATGGAATGGTAATGTAATTAGATGCCTTTTGTCCGGAATGAAATGGGAATGGAGTAAACCCAATTGTTATTTTTTTTGTGTGTGTTTACGGTTAGGGAATTTGAGCCAGTCAGCGAGCCAGTTGCTCAGAAATAAAATGAGCTGACGGGAAACAGCTAACCCGCGTGGAGCACTAACAGATGTATACGCAAAAAATGCAACACAAAAAGAAGCGTCAAAGCAAGGAGCAGAGGGGGTGGCAGGGGGGGGGGGCGGCGGTGTCGCCTTTCGCGCAGGCGACGGGCTTTACTGGCGTTACACGAGAGCGAGCGAAACAAGAAACCAAGTGTGACGATTCGTTGTGGTCGTCAAGAGAAATGGGCTCCGAGCTCAGGAAAGACACGTCAACCTCCGAGATTCCATTGCAGAACTTCCCTTTTCTTTTTATTTTATCTCCTTCTCCTCGCGCTCGCACGCGCGGCACCGGAGCTCGAACGAGCCGCGCGAGTCGTCGTTTGCGGCTCGTCACATGCCGGGGTTTTAGAAACTGTCGACCCGACAGTGCGCTTTCATTAGACAAAAACAAAACAACATTAAACAAATACCGCGCTCTGAGATATGCACGCGAGTGAGTGAGTAAATATGTACAGGTCCCCTCAAAGTAAAACGGAGCACTGGAGCGGCGACCGATAGGCATCGCCACGCTATCTAGCAGCGCCGGTTGGAACTGATAGGCTACGTCTGCACATGCGCAACGGGCCTTCCGCGGCGGCCTCCGTTTTCTTCTTCCAACGCACGCGTTATCGGTGGCTCGAGCGGCGCAACTCTCTTCCTCATAAACGCTGCCTGATAGCACAAGCGGGCGGTGCTCATCGTCAACACACAACACTCACCCTTCTCTCCCACTTGCCCTCAGCGTTATCTCTCCGTGCGAGCTGAACACCTAGCGGTGTCTATCGGAACAGCGTTTGGCGAACTTGAGACGCCGATAATGTGAGGATCAAACAAGAAAGACGCAGGACACCGCGAACGGCCCCTGCGCATGCGCAGACGTCACCTATCACAGTTCCAACCGGCGCTGCTAGATAGCGCGGCGATGCAGTTCGTTCTCCGCTCCGGCGCTCTGTTTTCACTGTGAGGGGACCTGTACATACAAAATGCTAGATGAGAAGGCAGCTATAAACAAGTGCACACACTATAAATTCCAAAAGTTCAGACATCGGGTGGAGGCGCTTCAATTCGCGGAAAGGGGTAGACAGTGTCATCAGTGACCGCGTTGATCCTTCTGTAGTCGACGCATATTCGTGTTGATCTTTCCTTTTTCGTGACTAAAACCAAGGGGATGCCGATGGAATGCGCGATGGTTGCACAATTTTGGCATGGATGAGATCCTTGATCATCGCCTTGAAGCGATTACGCTGCGCCGACGACAGTCGACGTGGTCTCTGGGAGATAGGTTTCGCATTACCTGTCGGAATGGAGTGCTGCTCAAGCCGGCAGTTTCCAACATCAGTGCTGGTTCACGCGAAGCAAGCCATGTTTTTCGCAAGAAGCTCTTGAACTTTTCGATGCTCTTCAGGTGCCAGCGTTGAACCAATGTTCAACGTGACACTCTCAACCGATAGCGGTTGATGCTGAGGGCCGACAATTTCCAAAGCATTCAGGCGATCCAGGTCCTCCGGCAAAGGCAGGCTTTGAGCGACGTAAAATGGACGCAATTTCGTCGTCGCTAGGCCTCGATGTCTTCGACACTTGCGACCCCCTTAGCGACTCCGACAATAGCATCAGAGGGTAGAGCCACTGGTCGAGATGACGGGTTGGCCAGAGTACTGTAGAACGCGCCCTCGGCCTTACCAATACCCATGGGTTCAACTAGAAGCAGTGGCGATCGTAGAACAATTTTGTGCCGCTCTCTTCTATCTACGTTGAATGTCCTCGGAAAGGATTTTTCAGGCGTGCTTGAACAAGCCTTCGGGACCGCGGAGGTATCAGCTGCTCCGTAACCAAGATGACCTAATGCCATGTCGGAGGTGGAGGAATCTAGAAGCTGTTTGCACCCCAATCGATCATGGCCTTGCACGCTGTCAGGAAATCGTCACAAAGGAGCAACTTTTCTTCCTCCAGATGTGGGACCACGATGAATGCCTGGTTCAGCGTCTGTCCGTCAGCTGTCACTGTGGCGGTCACTTCGCCGAGGTTCGCGAGGGATTGACCACTTGCACCATGGAGACGGATGGAAGAAGGTTGAATCAGAAGGTGCAACTGGTCGGCGATGGAAACGTTGATGAGACTTCTCATTGCCCCCGAATCTAAGAAAGCTGTCAAAGGCTGTCCGTTCAGTTGAACCTGAATTGTTTTTGGGCCCACTGCTGTGCCACATGGGATGCGCGAAACTACTGATGATCTCTCGCAGGCTTCAGAGCCGTCAGTGGCATCATCTTGTCGTTTCCCTGCGTCGGTGCTGCAGTGGACTCAAGCGCTGTTGCCACTCCAAAAATTCTGGTGGGAGCTGCTGCCGACAACGCGTGACGAAGTGGCCGCTCTTCTTACAATTGAGGCACAGCGGAACGAACTTCCGGGTGAGAAACGAAGAACGCCGAAAATTCTGCGAAGCGTTTGACAGGCGTTGAGGCGACACGTGCCGCTCCTCTTGCTTCTCGCGTGGAGAAAGAGGCTGCTGACAATGACCGTCGTCCGCGTTCTGACGAGGCGGCGACCGGTCCAGCTTCAAGAGCGGGAAGGAGGACGCTTTCTTGGTTACCTGCGCAGCTTGAACTGGCACTGCAGCTACCGTCGATGCCGGTGTCTTTAGTCGACTAAAGACTACCTGGTCGAAGCGGAGGAATGAGTCCCGCAACTCATCCAACGAAGCAAAAAGTCTGTCGAAGTAGTGCTTTCATGGTTTGTCAGACAGTGTTGCCAGGATAACCCTGCATTTCTCCGCCTCTGTCTCTGGGTAGTTGCACTCGTCGATGAGCTCCAGTTTGCGGAAGGCGAAGTCTGTGCAGGACTCTCCCGAATGCTGACTTGCGCCGAACATGTTCTGTTTCACTGCAACTTTGTTATCCAGGTTGTAACGACGACGGAACGCGGTCTTCATTTGCTCCCACGTCGTTACCTTGGTTGTCTTCAAGTGGTACCTCACCCACATGAAGTCCTTAGATGGTAGCTTGGATACAATCAACGGGATGGCCTCACTTGGTGCGACCTTAAACGTCTGGAACCAGAAATCCTTCTGGTGAAACCAGGCGATGATGATGTCCTTGCCTAGCTGAGGAACTGAGCTGACAGCCACGTTGGTCAGCGTCGGCCGGTCTGGTGTGACTGCGGTATCTGAGGCTGACTTAGCTGGACAGGAGCTTGTTTCTTGGATGCCTTGGGCTTCCTTTTCTTGGCGGACTTGCTCTCGGAAACGTGTTCGATAGAGATTGCGCTGCACAGTGATTCTTTCCGACGAAGTTCTCCTCATCTTTGCCTCGAGCTGATCAAGACGATCCACGACTAGGCGCCAGCAGTCCGCAGATCAAATTCTTTGTTGCCTGTAGCTGTCTGTTGGTGGCGTAGTCGCCAGGGCGCGATATGTCCTCAGGCCGGTCGATCGGTTGTGCAGAGGTCACGTTCTTGAGCTCTGCTAGCTGTAGGCGTAGCTGATCTACCTCGGCTTTCAGGATCTCCTTGTCGCTGACGACTGATTGGTATGCGGCGTACTTTGTGTCGTCATCCAGCCTTCGGAAAGCTTCGATGGGACATTCCGCTATCTTGCAGTTACCTTGAAACCTTGGCCGTCCAGGCGACAGTGGTTGGTGGAGACCGGATCGAAGTGAGCGCCGTCCCCACATAGGTTGTTAATGTGACTTTCTTTAAGACCCGGGTCCCCGTTCGGGCGCCATATGTGACGATTTGTTGTGGATCGTCAAGAGAAAATGGGTTCCGAGCTCAGGAAAGACACGTCACCCTCCGAGATTCCATGCAGAACTTCCCTTTTCTTTTTAATTTTATCTCCTCCTCCTCGCGCTTCGCACGTGTGGCACCGGAGCTCGCACGAGCCGCGCGAGTCGTCTTTTGCGGTTCGTCACACCAAGCACTAAGCAAAAGAAACGAAGGCATGGAGAATACACGCGGGCACAGACTGAGATCTGGGAGCGGGGGAGTACTAACTCGCAGAGCTCTGATAACTCGTGGACTCGCGCGCCGCCGAAAGATGATCAGTTATTGACTCCGTAAGTGTGACCTCATGGGTCCAAACAAACCGTTGCTAGGGTCGCTGTTATGGACAAATACATGTGGCTAGGTTTCGCTACGAAAACACGACAATTCAAAAATCAGAAGTAGGATTTAAACTTCTAAAAATCACGGATATAGAAAGCCTGATTGACATATATGTTTCGACAAAAGTGTGCCGGTAATCGCTTGTTTCTAAAATATTTACGACTGCAACTTCCGCTCCTCAAGATACCTGCAGCAGACGATGAAGGCAAGAAGTTTGCCGTCTACCACAAGCCAGCGCCGTCGTTTGAATCGTGTAAACAAGGACGATATTCCGATATTGCTTTTGTTTGAAATTTGAGGATTTTCAGATAGTGCGGTGCGATGCAAAATATGGCTTATCGAAAGTCCGGGCGTCTATCGAGATGATCGTCTGCTAAAAGATCGCATTGGGCCCGTGAGAAAAGCACTTTGGGCGATCGGTTGAGATCCCAAATTTTGTTTGTGAACTCGCGCTATGCGAGGGTGCGTCGTATCTGGTTGTCACCATCGCTGCAATGGTTAGTGAAAAATCGCGATAGACATGGAATTCTTTATTAACCCGACAACCTCAATAATAATAATAATAAACGAATTACCTTGACGGCGTACGATTTGTTTCTCATACTTTCCTGCACTACACCGGTAATGCACTTCAGGTCGTCGTCGTAAATGATCTGCATGACGTGGTTTGATTTTACGGCATTTCAACCCCTCTGAACGAAGCTGGGTTCTTTACATAAAGAAAACGCACATATGTAGAGGCCTCTACGGCCATTGCGATGCACTTGTTTTTGTCGCTCGTTTACTGACGCAATTCAATGAAGACGCCCGTTGCAACTAGAGGCCAGTACATCTATCGTGTCGTCTGCTACCAAAACAAAGCGGAGTGTAATACTTCAGAAATGGCTTTAATCGTTGCAATACGACACTGAGACGACAAGAGCATTTTCATAATTAGATATCGATAAGTTAGGTTGCTTACAAAAATTATTTACTTACTTGTAAGCAAAACTTCAGCCGCATATGGAGCCTCCATGCATTAGTCCATAGCAACGCCCCTAGCAACGGTTTGTTTGGACCCAGACGCCATGTTGTGGCGTCATCACTTACGGGGTCAATTGTTTTCTTATAGTTCGAGGAGCGTTGTTTAGCAGGCGGCCAAACCTGCTGCTTTCCTCGTTCATTCGCGCGCTTCTGTGAAGTGCAAAATCTGGGTTTGCTTCGGCATTAAAACAAAGCGAGATTCACTTCTCTCTTCTCCTCCTGCGCTTTGCTCCGACGCTCGTCTTTTTATACTGCAATTTTACGTGTAAGTCCGCCTTTTACTTGGTGTTTGTTCCGATGCTTGTTTTCTGTGTTACATGTTTTACATTCAAGTGGGTTAGGGTTACAAGCAAGCTAGCGGATTCCCGCTCATTTCCTTTGACTTTAGTCTCTGCATACTTTGTTTCGCCTCGCGATGGACCGCTGCAGATGCTACGAGTCACCCCAGGCGATCCAGCACCGTGAGCGGGACTACACTCACGGCGCGTTGCTACGCCCCAGGTTCAGGCGACGCTCAGAAGGCACATGATTGGTTTCGATGACTCTCGTGCTGTCTGTTGCGGTTAAACTGTTAAACGTAGTATAAAAGAGTAGCAGTGTCCCGTGCGTAAAAAGGTACTGTACACTAATACGTTATTGAATTATTTTGCATAAGGCCATAGAGGGCCGCATCAGCAAAATGGCAAACATGGAAAAAATATGTAGTAGCTGCTGTGATACAAACAACAACGATTAAATCTGCCACTTCCAGCGTCAACGAAAAACGAATTTATCGCAAAGGAACGACAGGAAAGTTAACTCCATTGGCGTGGGGTGGAAGGATTTACATTATCTGTATCAAAATATAACAGAAAGCCGGACGGCATTTACTCACGTGCTATTTTGACGCGTGCTGTTTGTACGCCTGCTGTTTTGTCTAATGCTGTTCTGTCACGTTCCCAGTAGAAATGCCAGACCACACGAAGATATAGCCCCAGGTAGCACCGAGTTCTGGGCCAAAACTTGGCTTTTGTTTGGGAGTTTAGGGCATCGAAAAGCCCGAAGAAGCCAAAGTAGAGCCAAACCTGGCCTCCCTTGGCAACAGTCTGGGTATTTTGGCCCTAATTTGCCAAACAAGTGCCAAATTTAGGCTTCACTGCCTGGTAGTTTGGCTGTCATCTGGCATCATTGGGCCTAAATCGCCAAACAAATGCCAGAGTTAGGCTTACTGCCCGGTAGTTCGGCAAATATTTGGCATTTTTGGGCCAAAATCGCCAAACTTCTGCCAAAGTTAGGCTTCACGTTTTTGATAGTTCGGCTGTCATCTGGTACCTTCGGGCCAAGATTGCCACAGATGTGCCAGAGTTAGGCTTACTACCTTGTAGTTCGGTTGACATCTGGCATCTTTGGGCCCAAGTCGCCAAACTAGTGCCAAAGTTAGGCTTCGGTTCCCGATAGTTCGGCTGTCGTCTGGCAGCTACGGTCCAAAGTCGCCAAACAAGTGCCAAAATTAGGCTTCGCTTCCCGATAGTTCGGCGGTGATCTCGCAGCTACGGGCAAAAGTTGCCAAACAAGTGCCAGAACTAGCCTTAGTGCCTTGGAGTTCGGCGGATGAGGTATTTGATGTGCGCGGGTGTACGCGGGTGGTCTTCATCTTAATTAAATAGAAATCAAGTTTTATTCGCCTGGTCACTTTATCTTATTTTGGGTGTCTCTGTTTTCTCTAGTTCAAAGGTGGGCTGAATGTTTTGGCGCGGCTGGACCAGGCTTTGCAAACACGAATTGTGCCGGATGTTGTACTCGCGCGTAGGTACACACACAAATATCGGGACGCGCCGTGAGACTGGTTCGACATTAAGGCGCGTTTACACCGGCGATGCGATCTAGTCGCGCGATAACTTTCATCGCAAAAGCGACCATCGCGGGTAAAAAGCGACGCGATTTGAGCAGTTGCTTGCTAAACCCCACTTTTTGCGATGCAATCTAGTCGGCGAGAGGCTGAGCCAATTAACGGCGTTCGAAGCGAGAGTTTTTGAGAAGCGACTCGCCAACGAAGGCGTTGGACTCGCTCTTCGCACACGCCAAAGGGACCATCCAATTTGTTTTTTTGTTTTTTTGCAATGCGATTTAATTGCATTGCGCGACTGCTTACGTTTTCGGTGTGAATGCGCCTTTACAGAAAGTGCTGAGATCGAGCTAGTGCTGCGAGAGACTGAGGTGCTCATGTCTCCTCAACAGATATCATTATTAGGCAGCGCATTGCAAAAGCGAGCGTGACTCTGTGCGTGTCTTGCACTGTGACTGAGCACTGTCCAATCCTAGCAATAACAAAGAGCGGAAACGACCGGGGCTCCGTGGCGCCGCTCCCGCATTAAACTTGGGGAATTAAAATGAAATCCCGGAACTTGTACTATTTGAGCGTGTTGGTACTTTTTAAACATTTAGAAAGTGGAGACACATAAGGGACGATAGATACAAGACAATCGTTCAACCTCAGCAACATTTCTTTTCGGCTTCAAGCTCAATGCCCGCCCGCTCCGTGGGAGTACAGGAAAGGAAAATCTTGAGTGAAGGAGAGGAAGCAAAGGTAGACTACGCGATCCTCCTGTCCTGCGGGGCCAGGTACATCGGGCAAACGGGACGATGTCTCAACGACCGACACGGAGAACATCAAATGGACGCCGAAAGAGCTGCTTCGGATTCTCAGCACCCGATCGTCATTCACGGGAGAAAATATCCCGGCTGCGCCCCTAATTTTGCCGGCGCGACAGCCATGGGAGGCGACTGCGAGCGAGTCGGGAGAGAAATAATGGACCTTTTTCCGAGAAGCGTTCTGCGCACGCGCGAGCGCCCGATGCCAAGCGGCGGAAGTTGGCACCAAAAATCGAGGAAATTCGGAAGGAGGCTGTAGATCAGCGAGTAGCAAACGTAATTGCAGCATACATATAATTGTGTTACGCAAAAAAAGAAAGCGGACGGAAAGAATAACACGACGTTTAAGTGGACACCACGGATGCCCCACTTGGACGGCGCGTTGGGCACGCCCCGCTGCTCAGAGAACGAAGAAACTGGTAGCGTAGCTCCCATTATCGATTGGTAGCGCAGGTAGGTCCCTTCCTCGATTTTTAGTTCGTGCAGCCACCGCCTGGTGCCGTCGGTATGTGAAAAAGGTCCATTGAGGCCTATCGGATGGCGACAAGACCGCGAAACATAAGCATCCCTTCTATTTTGCTCTCAAGAAAGGAGATTATCTTTCTGAGGCCCACAATGGAAGCCGAACGCTTACAGACTATGGCAAGGCGACAAGGTCACCGGCAGAATCGGCCTCTCCTTTCTTTCCAGAGAAGGGCTGGGATTCCCCGTCCCTTATTTCCCGACTGTTGAACAGGTCGGCATACATTTCCTCCTCTGTAGCTTTGGGTGAACAGCAGGTTTTTTTTCTTTCTTTTTATAAATGTCCGTTCTTTTTTTTTTTTTACTCTAAAGCGTCGAGAATGCAGAGGGAGCTTAGCTGCGTTGTTGATGCCCCTTCGACCTCGCCTTTTGCAAATCCTCCCCACCTGCTTTTGTGTCTTGGTGTGGCTGTCAGCGAGCGCGACAGCCGCTTTAAGCAAATCAAAAGGGTGGAGTGAAACGCGTGACCTCTCTACGTAGGACGCGTAGGACGAAAAAGTTTGGACGAAAATTTGTCACGTGACTCTCTCTGTCACACTGATGAGATCTCTGGGGCTGTTGTGGTCGCCGTTTGCCTAGTTATAGAAATAGGCGGGTCACGTAGGTCTGGTTTTCGAAATGCGCTCTTCAGTGTTCTGTTGCTTTCATGCGTTGCAGACGCGGCCGTGTTTTTTCGTCGTAAACGGCCGGAATACGTCCATGCCAATTTTTTGGTAACAGCCATTTCTTTCACCGGAGTTCGTGGAATTCTTGTGATGTGTTTGCTGGACACGCTTCAACAAAAACTGCTCTTCGCCGACGACGAGACGTTAGTTGAATGTGCGCAACCTTCTTTCTGGAGAGTGTTTGTGGGGTGCCTGAGTTTGATTATGCATCTATCAAGGATTACATGATATCGCTCTTTTATTAGTAAGTACACTGCAAGCATGCTTCTGATAGTAGTCCTGCCTTCCTCTCAATCTCTGCGGTTTTTTGAGTGATGAGTTTTGCTTGCTTGGCCTGAGGGCAGCGTTAATTCTATTTCATAATTTGCTTTTCGTTTTACAGAGAAGTGTGACCTTTGTGAATATGTCGACAATACACTGTGTGTAATGATAGTGGTTTAATAAACCTCTGGAAGCGATCGAAACAATTTTGTTTGTCCGTATATGTGATTCGATATGCAACAAATGTTATGCAACGTACACATACTTGCACGACGTTCGGCACTACTTCGGCACTCCTGTGGCAGACCAGAGAAAAGCCAAACTTTGGCACATCCCAGATACCAAAATTAGGCGTTGCTCTGGCAGCTATGGCTGAAGTATGGCCCCAACTTTGGCGCTCCTCTGGCGGACCAGAGAAACGCCAAACCTTGGCATGCCCCGAATTCCCAGATTAGGATTTACTATGGCAGTTATGGCTGAAGTATGGCACCAACTTTGGCGCTCCTCTGGCAGACCAGAACAACGCCAAACTTTGGCATGTCTAAAATACCCAAATTAGGCGTTGCTCTTGCAGTTATGGCTCTAGTATGGCACTATTTCGGCACTCTAGTGGCGGACCAGATTAAAGCCAAAATTTGGCACGTCCCAAATACCGAAATTAGGCGTTGCTCTGGCAGTTATGGCTGAAGTAGCTCTGGCAGTTATGGCTGAAGAGAAACGCCAAGGTTTGGCGTTTCTCTGGCGGACCAGAGAAACGCCAAACCTTGGCATGCCCCGAATTCCCAGATTAGGATTTACTATGGCAGTTATGGCTCAAGTATGGCACCAACTTTGGTGCTCCTCTGGCGGACCAGAGACACTGCCAAACCTTGGCATGCCCCGAATTCCCAGATTAGGATTTACTATGGCAGTTATGGCTCAAGTATGGCACCAACTTTGGCCCTCCTCTGGCGTACCAGAGAAGAGCCAAACTTTGCATGCCAGAGGATCGTCCAACTAAGGCTATAGTTAGGCACCGTACTTTGGCACTGATGAGTGCCATGGTGCAAAAACCTAACTGCGCCAAAGTTGGGCCCTTATGTTTGCCAGACCTTTGCCCAAGTTGCGCATTGCTCTGGCGTGCTACCTGGGGCGCTTATCCAAACAAAAATAAGTGGAGGTGGGGATTGAGTAAAGACAATTACATTTATTGTTACCTCAAGAAAAAGGAAATTTTGTGCAATCTTCATAGGCCGCGCAATGGAGTTATTACACATCTTGTTTATCGTAGGAAGAACCGATGTTTTGGGGGGTTTTACACGTGTATATTTTAATAAGAAAGCATATATATATATATATATGGGCGATTTCATCTCAACTCTGGCACAAATTTTGGGTCCAATTTTAAAATAAAAAACATGTTCTTGGGCGATTCCTAAGATAAAAAGAAGACGCAAACGGCGAGTTCGTTGGATATTTTGTTCTTAAGTTATGGACCATTGAAGCGGCAAACGCCCAGGCAGCACACCAATGTTGGTCCGTTATTGGCATAACTTTAGCCAAGACCGGCCTCAATGTCGGACCAGTCATTCAACGTTGGCCCAGTCATCAGTGCCAATGTTGGGCCATTGTTCAGCCATCGTTCCAGCCAATGGTGGTCCCACGTTGGCACAGACCGGCGTAATATGGGACAAAACTGGAAGTGCTACCCGATCCAATGTTGGCCGTCATTGGTGCTGATGTTGGGCCATCATTTCACACGCCCAGCTGTTTGTAAATGCACTTGCCAAGGTGCTTGCAAAAAGGAAGGTAAAGAGACTACAAGAGATTGTTTTGAAATCTAGAAGTGTATTACACAGCCTATTCTGTAAACAAGTACAAACTATGCAATTTGTAATATGTGAAAAGCTACTATTCAGCGGATATACAACTGAGAAGATTCCATATCAAACAACAATTGGGGTAATTCTTCGATTGTGTCCAGTCTCCCATGAGCCGGCAGAATTTTTCAACATGAAATTGTACAGGCAGTCTCCCTCATTGACGGTGCAATCATGTTCATCGAACGACGTTTCATCGACAGATCGTTTCATCAACACGCGATGTTTCATAGAAAAACTCAGAATAGCTTTTTTCGTTTCTTTTGTAATGAGCCGCTGCAGTCTCACAAAGAAGCGGCGTGAACGGGTGGGCTGGGTCGGTGAGCACAGCGCCTCAGGAATACACGCGCGACGAAGTGCCCCTACAACGTGCAATTCGCGTAACCAATGTCGATGAAACGTTAATGTCGACGAAACGTGTATCCACGAAAAGGTGGCCACGAAACGCGTTTTCGCGAAACGCAGGAAGAATAAAAAAGTCAGTATTCTACCTGCAGTTGTGACATTATTTCAGACAGATAATGGCAGGCGACTGTCGGTAGATTGCGGGAAAATTATTCTCCCAGCTGCGAGGAGATAGCGCACTGCCTCATTCTAGAATCTTATCCGGAAGAGTACCCGTAGAAGAACGGACAATGATCACCAAGTAGGTTGCAGCGCACTTACGCTGAATATACCGGGCTTGAAACATGTAACCGAGGTATATGTCGACACGGGCACTGCAGAACAACCACTCAAACACAAAAAACTAGAAGGAAGTGATCCGTGAAGATTTAACATGATGTAGCACACGCTGCCATTTGACGAACCGAACACTAAACGATTCACAAGAATGTCTTGGGCTGCTTTGAAGAAATCGATACGGGTAGGACTTTTCGAACGATATACCATTTACCACGAAAGCGAAATCTACAGCAGTCCCGCAGGCCGCATCACATGCGAAACTAGCTACGGTCTTCGCAGGCATTCCGGGATTGTCAACGGCTAATGCGTCATCCGTCAAACCACGTGCTCACGCTTTTGCGTTACCCGCGCACAGAGAGCGCAGTCAAGTGATAAAAAGTATACTTTTCATTGGTCCGGCGAGTACGCACGGTCTACCACGCCTTCAGCTTAGGGAGAGAGAGAAAAAAGAGAAGGAGTAGAAAGGAGGCAGGCCAGAACGGTTAGCTTAAGGATAACTTTCAGGGGCATCTGAACAATGAACACAACGAGAGAGCTTTGTCACTTGTACCCAAGGTTGATAGTGCAGTGAATGCTACGTGGGGCCTTGGGCTTAGGCAGGTGCCATGTTCTGCCTTATAACCAGCTTCGAGACTCTAGTGACGTGACTTTAACCGGAGACACGATTGGCCTAAAACTCGCATAGCGTCTACCCTGCTGTCCACACCGATTGAACAGGACAGCTCTTTGAATGCCAGCTTTGGAACTTCTAAACAAGCTGTCCAACCCAAAAGTGATTCTAAACAGGGCAAGTTTGAATACACTATGTTTTACATCGTATAACCCAGATATATAATTTAGAATGAAGAACTAAGCGCGACTGGTTTTTTATGAACGATGTCCACAAATAAATAAATAAATAAATATAAATATATATCAATTTTCTTTCCAATAAATTTAGAAGTATTTGTACACTGTTAAGTTCGCGTTTTTCCCATCATGCAATGTGCACTTTTACGTAAAAGTGCACATGCATGAAGGTGAAAAACGCGAACTTAACAGTGTACAAATACTTCTAAATTTATTGAAAAAAATATGATATATATTATATATTTATTTATTTATTTATTTGTGGACATCGTTCACAAAAAACCGTCGCGCTTAGTTCTTCATTCTAAATTATAATCTGGGTTATACGATGTAAAACATAGTGTATTCAAACTTGCCCCGTTTAGAATCACTTTTGGGTTGGACAGCTTGTTTAGAAGTTCAAAAGCTGGCGTTCAAAGAGCTGTCCTGTTCAATCGGTGTGGACAGCAGGGTAGACGCTATGCGAGTTTTAGGCCAATCGTGTCTCCGGTTAAAGTCACGTGACTAGAGTCTCGAAGCTGGTTATAAGGCAGAACATGGCACCTGTCTCAAGCCCAAGGCCACACGTAGCATTCACTGCACTATCAACCTTGGGTACAAGTGACAAAGCCTCTTGTTGTGTTCATTGTTCAGATGCCCCTGAAAGTTATCCTAAGTAAGTTCTGGCCTGCCTCCTTTCTACTCCATCTCTTCTTTTCTCTCTCTCCCTAAGCTGAAGGCGTGGTAGACCGTGCGTACTCGCCGGACCAATGAAAAGTATACTTTTATCGCTTGACTGCGCTCTCTGTGCGCGGGTAACGGCAGAAGCGTGAGCACGTGGTTTGACGGATGACGCATTAGCCGTTGACAATCCCGGAATGCCTGCGAAGACCGTAGCTAGTTTCGCGTGTGATGCGGCCTGCGGGACTGCTGTAGATTTCGCTTTCATGGTAAATGGTATATCGTTCGAAAAGTCCTACCCGTATCGATTTCTTCAAAGCAGCCCAAGACATTCTTGTGAATCGTTTAGTATTCGGTTCGTCAAATGGCAGCGTGTGCTACATCATGTTAAATCTTCACGGATCACTTCCTTCTAGTTTTTCTGTTTGAGTGGTTGTTCTGCAGTGCCCGTGTCGACATATACCTCGGTATATGTCGCCCGGTATATTCAGCGTAAGCGCTCTGCAACCTACTTGGTGATCATTGTCCGTTCTTCTACGGGTACTCTTCCGGATAAGCTCTTGAATGAGGCAGTGCGCATCTCCTCGCAGCCGGGAGAATAATTTTCCCGCAATCTTACCGACAGTCGCCTGCCATTATCTGTCTGAAGTAATGTCACAACTGCAGGTAGAATACTGACTGTTTTATTCTTCCTGCGTTTCGCGAAAACGCGTTTCCTGGCCACCATTTCGTGGATACACGTTTCGTCGACATTAACGTTTCATCGACATTGGTTACGCGAATTGCACGTTGTAGGGGCACTTCGTCGCGCGTGTATTCCTGAGGCGCGTGCTCACCGACCCAGCCCACCCGCTTCACGCAGCTTCTTTGTGAGACTGAATCGGCTCATTACAAAAGAAACGAAAAAAGCTATTCTTAGTTTTTCTATGAAACATCGCGTGTTGATGAAACAATCTGCCGATGAAACGTCGTTCGATGAACAGATTGCACCGGCAATGAGGGAGACTGCCTGTACAATTTCATTTGAAAAATTCTGCCGGCTCATGGAGACTCGACACAATCGAAGAATTACCCCAATTGTTGTTTGATATGCAATCTTCTCAGTTGTATATCCGCTGAATAGTAGCTTTTCACATATTACAAATTGCATAGTTTGTACTTGTTTACAGAATAGGCTGTGTAATACACTTCTAGATTTCAAAACAATCTCTTGTGTCTCTTTACCTTCCTTTTTGCAAACACCTTGGCGAGTGCATTTACAAACAGCTGGGCGTGTGAAATGATGGCCCAACATCAGCACCAATGACGGCCAACATTGGATCGGGTAGCACTTCCAGTTTTGTCCCATATTACGCCGGTCTGTGCCAACGTGGGACCACCATTGGCTGGAACGATGGCTGAACAATGGCCCAACATTGGCACTGATGACTGGGCCAACGTTGAATGACTGGTCCGACATTGAGGCCGGTCTTGGCTAAAGTTATGCCAATGTACGGACCAACATTGGTGTGCTGCCTGGGCGTTTGCCGCTTCAATGGTCCATAACTTAAGAACAAAATATCCAACGAACTCGCCGTTTGCGTCTTCTTTTATCTTAGGAATCGCCCAAGAACATGTTTTTTTATTTTAAAATTCGACCCAAAATTTGTGCCAGAGTTGAGATGAAATCGCCCATATATATATATATACATGCTTTCTTATTAAAATATACACGTGTAAAACCCCCAAAACATCGGTTCTTCCTACGATAAACAAGATGTGTAATAACTCCATTGCGCGGCCTATGAAGATTGCACAAAATTTCCTTTTTTCTTGAGGTAACAATAAATGTAATTGTCTTTACTCAATCCCCACCTCCACTTATTTTTGTTTGGATAAGCGCCCCAGGTAGCACGCCAGAGGAATGCCCAACTTGGGCAAAGGTCTGGCAAACATAAGGGCCCAACTTTGGCGCAGTTAGGTTTTTGCACCATGGCACTCATCAGTGCCAAAGTACGGTGCCTAACTATAGCCTTAGTTGGGCGATCCTATGGCATGCCAAAGTTTGGCTCTTCTCTGGTACGCCAGAGGAGTGCCAAAGTTGGTGCCATACTTGAGCCCTAACTGCCATAGTAAATCCTAATCTGGGAATTCGGGGCATGCCAAGGTTTGGCGTTTCTCTGGTCCGCCAGAGGAGCGCCAAAGTTGGTGCCATACTTGAGCCATAACTGCCATAGTAAATCCTAATCTGGGAATTCGGGGCATGCCAAGGTTTGGCGTTTCTCTGGTCCGCCAGAGGAGCGCCAAAGTTGGTGCCATACTTCAGCCATAACTGCCAGAGCAACGCCTAATTTCGGTATTTGGGACGTGCCAAAGTTTGGCTTTTCTCTGGTCCGCCACTGGAGTGCCGAAGTAGTGCCATACTAGAGCCATAACTGCCAGAGCAACGCCTAATTTGGGTATTTTAGACATGCCAAAGTTTGGCGTTGCTCTGATCTGCCAGAGGAGCGCCAAAGTTGGTGCCATACTTCAGCCATAACTGCCATAGTAAATCCTAATCTGGGAATTCGGGGCATGCCAAGGTTTGGCGTTTCTCTGGTCCGCCAGAGGAGCGCCAAAGTTGGTGCCATACTTCAGCCATAACTGCCAGAGCAACGCCTAATTTTGGTATTTGGGACGTGCCAAAGTTTGGCTTTTCTCTGGTCTGCCACAGGAGTGCCGAAGTAGTGCCGAACGTCGTGCAAGTATGTGTACGTTTCATAACATTTGTTGCATATCCAATCACATATACGGACAAACAAAATTGTTTCGATCGCTACCAGAAGTTTATTAAACCACTATCATTACACACAGTGTATTGTCGACATATTCACAAAGGTCACACTTCTCTGTAAAACGAAAAGCAAATTATAAAATAGAATTAACACTGCCCTCATGCCAAGCAAAACTCATCACTCAAAAAACCGCAGAGATTGAGAGGAAAGCAGGACTACTATCAGAAGCATGCTTGCAGTGTACTTACTAATAAAAGAGCGATATCATGTAATCCTTGATAGATGCATAATCCAACTCAGGCACCCCACAAACACTCTCCAGAAAGAAGGTTGCGCACATTCAACTGACGTCTCGTCGTCGGCGAAGAGCAGTTTTTGTCGAAGCGTGTCCAGCAAACACATCACAAGAATTCCACGAACTCCGGTGAAAGAAATGGCTGTTACCGAAAAATTGGCATGGACGTATTCCGGCCGTTTACGACGAAAAAACACGGCCGCGTCTGCAACGCACGAAAGCAACAGAACACTGAAGAGCGCATTTCGAAAACCGGACCTACGTGACCCGCCTGTTTCTATAACTAGGCAAACGGCGAAAACAACAGCCCCAGAGATCCCATCAGCGTGACAGAGAGAGTCACGTGACAAATTTTCGTCCAAACGTTTTTGTCCTACGCGTCCTACGTAGAGAGGTCACGCGTTTCACTCCACCCTTTTGATTTGCTTAAAGCGGCTGTCGCGCTCGCTGACAGCCACACCAAGACACAAAAGCAGGTGGGGAGGATTTGCAAAAGGCGAGGTCGAAGGGGCATCAACAAAGCAGCTAAGCTCCCTCTGCATTCTCGACGCTTTAGAGTAAAAAAAAAAAAACGAAAACAACTTATAAAAAAAAAATCCTGCTGTACAGTCAAAGCTACAGGGGAGGGAGTGTATGCCGACCAGTTCAACAGTAGGGAAATAAGGGACGGGGGAATCCCAGCCCTTCTCTGGAATGAAATGGAATGGAATGAAAAGAAAGGCCGCTTCTGTTGGTGACCTTGTCGCCTTGCCTAGTCTGTCAGCGTTCGGCTTCCATTGTGGGCCTCAGAAAGATAATCTCCTTTCTTGAGAGCGAAATAGAAGGGATGCTTATGTTTTGCGGGCTTGTCGCCATCCGATAGGCCTCAATTATTTCTCTCCCGACTCGCTCGCAGTGGCCTCCCATGGCTGTCGCGCCGGCAAAATTAGGGGCGCAGCCGGGATATTTTCTCCCGTGAATGACGATCGGGCGCTGAGAATCCGAAGCAGCTCTTTCGGCGTCCATTTGATGTTCTCGGAGTCGGTCGTTGAGGCATTGCCCCGTTTGCGCAATGTACCTGGCCCCGCAGGACAGGGGGATCGCGTACACTTCCTCCGCTTCCTCTCCTTCCCTCAAGATTCTCCTTTCCTGTACTCCCACGGAGCGGGCGGGCTTTGAGCTTGAAGCCGAAAAGAAATGTTGTTGAGGTTGAAAGATTGTCTTGTATGTATCGTCCCTTATGTGTCTCCACTTTCTAAATGTTTAAAAAGTACCAACACGCTCAAATAGTACAAGTTCCGGGATTTCATTTTAATTCCCCAAGTGTAATGCGGGAGCGGCGCCACGGAGCCCCGGTCGTTTCCGCTCTTTGTTATCGCTAGGATTTGACAGTGCTCAGTCACAATGCAAGACACGCACAGAGCCACGCTCGCTTTTGCAATGCGCCGCCTAATAATGATATCTGTTGAGGAGACATGCGCACATCAGTCTCTCGCAGCGCTAGCTCGATCTCAGCACTTTCTGTAAAGGCGCATTCACACCGGAAACGTAAGCAGTCGCGCGATGCAATTAAATCGCATCGCAGAAAAAAAAAAATTGGATGGTCACTTTGGCGTGTGCGATGAGCGAGTCCAACGCCTTCGTTGGCGAGTCGCTTCTCAAGAACTCTCGCTCCGAACGCCGTTGATTGGCTCAGCCTCTCCCCGACTAGATCGCATCGCAAAAAGTCGGGTCAGCAAGCGACTGCTCAAATCGCGTCGCTTTTTGCCCGCGATGGTCGCTTTTGCGATGAAAGTTATCGCGCGACTAGATCGCATCGCCGGTGTGAACGCGCCTTAATGTCGAACCAGTCTCACGGCGCGTCCCGATATTTGCGTGTGTACCTACGCGCGAGTACAACATCCGGCACAATTTGCGTTTGCAAAGCCTGGTCCAGCCGCGCCAAAACATTCAGCCCACCTTTGGACTGGAGAAATCAAGAGACACCCAAAATAAGATAAAGTGGCCAGCCGAATAAAACTTGATTTCTATTTAATTAAGATGAAGACCACCCGCGTACACCCGCGTACATCAAATACCTCATCAGCCGAACTCCAAGGCACTAAGCCTAGTTCTGGCACTTGTTTGGCAACTTTGGCCCGTAGCTGCGAGATGACAGCCGAACTATCGGGAAGCGAAGCCTAACTTTGGCACTTGTTTGGCGACTTTGGCCCGTAGCTGCCAGACGACAGCCGAACTATCGGGAACCGAAGCCTAACTTTGGCACTAGTTTGGCGACTTGGGCCCAAATATGCCAGATGTCAACCGAACTACAAGGTAGTAAGCCTAACTCTGGCACATCTGTGGCAATTTTGGCCCGAAGGTGCCAGATGACAGCCGAACTATCAAAAGTGAAGCCTAACTTTGGCATAAGTTTGGCGATTTTGGCCCAAAAATGCCAAATATCTGCCGAACTACCGTGCATTAAGCCTAACTCTGGCATTTGTTAGGCGATTTAGGCGCAAAGATACCAGATGACAGCCAAACTACCAGGCAGTGAAGCCTAAATTTGGCACTTGTTTGGCAAATTAGGGCCAAAATACCCAGACTGTTGCCAAGGGAGGCCAGGTTTGGCTCTGCTTTGGCTTCTTCGGGCTTTTCAATGCCCTAAACTCCCAGACAAAAGCCAAGTTTTGGCCCAGAACTCGGTGCTACCTGGGGCTATATCTTCGTGTGGTCTGGCATTTCTACTGGGAACGTGACAGAACAGCATTAGACAAAACAGCAGGCGTACAAACAGCACGCGTCAAAATAGCACGTGAGTAAATGCCTGTCCGGCTTTCTGTTATATTTTGATACAGATAATGTAAATCCTTCCACCCCACGCCAATGGAGTTAACTTTCCTGTCGTTCCTTTGCGATAAATTCGTTTTTCGTTGACGCTGGAAGTGGCAGATTTAATCGTTATTGTTTGTATCACAGCAGCTACTACATATTTTTTCCATGTTTGCCTATTTTGCTGATGCGGCCCTCTATGGCCTTATGCAAAATAATTCAATAACGTATTAGTGTACAGTACCTTTTACGCACGGGACACTGCTACTCTTTTATACTACGTTTAACAGTTTAACCGCAACAGACAGCACGAGAGTCATCGAAACCAATCATGTGCCTTCTGAGCGTCGCGTGACCCTGGGGCGTAGCAACGCGCCGTGAGTGTAGTCCCGCTCACGGTGCTGGATCGCCTGGGGTGACTCGTAGCATCCGCAGCGGTCCATCGCGAGGCGAAACAAAGTATGCAGAGACTAAAGTCAAAGGAAATGAGCGGGAATCCGCTAGCTTGCTTGTAACCCTAACCCACTTGAATCGTAAAACATATAACACAGAAAACAAGCATCGGAACAAACACCAAGTAAAAGGCGGACTTACACGTAAAATTGCAGTATAAAAAGACGAGCGTCGGAGCAAAGCGCAGGAGGAGAAGAGAGAAGTGAATCTCGCTTTGTTTTAATGCCGAAGCAAACCCAGATTTTGCACTTCACAGGAGCGCGCGAATGAACGTGGAAGGCAGCAGGGTTGGCCGCCTGCTAAACAACGCTCCTCGAACTATAAGAAAACAATTGACCCCGTAAGTGATGACGCCACAACATGGCGTCTGGGTCCAAACAAACCGTTGCTAGGGGCAGTTGCTATGGACTAATGCATGGAGACTCCACATGAGGCTGGATTTTTGCTTACAAGTAAGTAAATAATTTTTTGTAAGCAACCTAACTTATCGATATCTAATTATGAAGATGCTTTTGTCGTCTCAGTGTCGTATTGCAACGATTAAAGCCATTTCTGAAGTATTGACACTCCGCTTTGCTTTGGTAGCAGACGACACGATAGATTTACTGGCCTCTGTTGCAACGGGCGTCTTCATTGAATTGCGTCAGTAAACGAGCGACAAAAACAAGTGCATCGCCATGGCCGTAGAGGCCTCCACAATGTGCGTTTTCTTTATGTAAAGAACCCAGCTTAGTTCAGAGGGGTTGAAATGCCGTAAAGTCAAACCACGTCATGCAGATCATTTACGACGACGACCTGAAGTGCATTACCGGCGTAGTGCAGGAAAGTATGAGAAACAAATCGTACGCCGTCAAGGTAATTCGTTTATTATTATTATTATTGAGGTTGTCAGGTTAATAAATAATTCCATGTCTATCGCGATTTTTCAGTAACCATTGCAGCGATGGTTACAACCAGATACGACGCACCCTCGCATAGCGCGAGTCCACAAACAAAATTTGGGATCTCAACCGATCGCCCAAAGTGCTTTTCTCACGGGCCCAATGCGATCTTTTAGCAGACGATCATCTCGATAGACGCCCGGACTTTCGATAAGCCATATTTTGCATCGCACTGCACTATCTGAAAATCCTCAAATTTCAAACAAATGCAATATCGGAATATCGTCCTTATTCACACGATTCAAACGACGGCGCCGGCTTGTGGTAGACGGCATACTTCTTGCCTTCGTCGTCTGCTGCAGGTATCTTGAGGACCGGAAGTTGCAGTCGTAAATATTTTAGAAACAAGCGATTACCGGCACACTTTTGTCGAAACATATATGTCAATTCAAGCTTTCTATATCCGTGATTTTTAGAAGTTTAAATCCTACTTCTGGATTTTTGAATTGTCGTGTTTTCGTAGCGAAACCTAGCCATATGTATTTGTCCATAACAACGACCCTAGCAACGGTTTGTTTGGACCCATGACGTCCCACTTACGGAGTCAATAACTGATCATCTTTCGGCGGCGCGCGAGTCAACGAGTTATCAGAGCTCTGCGAGTTAGTAGTCCCCCGCTCCCAGATCTCAGTCTGTGCGGGCGTGTATTCTCCATGCCTTCGTTCCTTTTGCTTTCAGTGCTTGGTGTGACGAGACCGCAAAAGACGACTCGCGCGGCTCGTGCGAGCTCCGGTGCCACGTGCGAGCGCGAGGAGGAGGAGATAAAATCAAAAGAAAAGGGAAGTTCTGCATGGAATCTCGGAGGTTGACGTGTCTTTCCTGAGCTCGGAGCCCATTTTCTCTTGACGATCTACAACAAACCGTCACATATGGCGCCCGAACGGGGACCCGGGTCTTCAGGAAAGTCATATTAACAACCTATGTGGGGACGGCGCTCACTTTGATCAGGTCTCCACCAACCACTGTCGCCTGGACGGCCAAGGTTTCAAGGTAACTCCAAGATGGTGGAACGTTCCTTCGAAGCTTTCCGAAGGCTGGATGACTACACCAAGTGACGCCGCATACCAATCAGTCGTCAGCGACGCGGAGATCCTCAAAGCCGAGGTAGATCAGCTACGCCTACAACTAGCAGAGCTCAAGAACGCGACCTCTGCACAACCGATCGACCGGCCTGGAGGACATATCGCGCCCTTGCGACTGCGCCACCAACAGACAGCTACAGGCAACAAAGAATTTGATCTGCGGATCTGCTGGCGCCTGTCGTGGATCGTCTTGATCAGCTCGAGGCAAAGATGAGGAGAACTTCGTCGGCAGAATCACTGTGCAGCGCAATCTCTATCGAACACGTTTCCGAGAGCAAGTCCGCCAAGAAAAGAAGCCCAAGGCATCCAAGAAACAAGCTCCTGTCCAAGCTAAGTCAGCCGCAGATACCGCAGTCACACCAGACCGGCGACAGAGTCGCTGACCAACGTGGCTGTCAGCTCAGTTCCTCAGCTAGGCACCACCGCCATGGCATCATCGCCTGGTTTCACCAGAAGGATTTCTGGTTCCAGACGTTTAAGGTCGCACCAAGTGAGGCCATCCCATTGATTGTATCCAAGCTACCATCTAAGGACTTCATGTGGGTGAGGTACCACTTGAAGACAACCAAGGTAACGACGTGGGAGCAAATGAAGACCGCGTTCCGTCGTCGTTACAACCTGGACAGCAAAGTTGCAGCGAAACAGAACATGTTCGGCGCAAGTCAGCATTCGGGAGAGTCCTGCACTAGACTTCGCCTTCCGCACACTGGAGCTCATCGACGAGTGCAACTACCCAGAGACAGAGGCGGAGAAATGCAGGGTTATCCTGGCAACACTGTCTGACAAACCATGAAAGCACTACTTCGACAGACTTTTGCTTCGTTGGATGAGTTGCTGGACTCATTCCTCCGCTTCGACCAGGTAGTCTTTAGCCGACCAAAGACACCGGCATCGACGGTAGCTGCAGAGCCAGTTCAAGCTGCGCAGGTAACCAAGAAAGCGTCCTCCTTCCTGCTCTTGAAGCGGGACCGGTCGCCGCCTCGTCAGAACGCGGACGACGGTCATTGTCAGCAGCCTCTTTCTTCACGCGAGAAGCAAGAGGAGCAGCACGTGTCGCCTCAACGCCCGTCAAACGCTTCGCAGAATTTTCGGCGTTCTTCGTTTCGTCACCCGGAAGTTCGTCCGCTGTGCCTCAATTGTAAGAAGAGCGGCCACTTCGTCACGCGGTGTCGGCAGCAGCTCCCACCAGAACGTTTGGAGTGGCAACAGCGCTTGAGTCCACTGCAGCACCGACGCAGGGAAACGACAAGATGATGCCACCGACGGCTCTGACGCCTGCGAGAGATCATCAGTAGTTTCGGCGCATCCCATGTGGCACAGCAGTGGGCCCAAAAACAATTCAGGTTCAACTGAACGGACAGCCTTTGACAGCTCTCTTAGATTCGGGGGCAATGAGAAGTCTCATCAACGTTTCCATCGCCGACCAGTTGCACCTTCTGATTCAACCTTCTTCCATCCGTCTCCATGGTGCAAGTGGTCAATCCCTCACGAACCTCGGCGAAGTGACTGCCACAGTGACAGCTGACGGACAGACGCTGAACCAGGCATTCATCGTGGTCCCACATCTGGAGGAAGAAAAGTTGCTCCTTGTGACGATTTCCTGACAGCGCGCAAGGCCATGATCGATATGGGGTGCAAACAGCTTCTAGATTCCTCCGCCTCACGACATGGCATTAGGTCATCTCGGTTACGGAGCAGCTGATACCTCGGCGGTCCCGAAAGCTTGTCCAAGCATGCCTGAAAAATCCTTTCCGAGGACAATCAACGTAGATAGAAGTGAGCGGCACAAAATTGTTCTACGGCCGCCACTGCTTCTAGTTGAACCCATAGGTAATTGGTAAGACCGAGGGCACGTTCTACGTACTCTGGCCAACCCGTCATCTCGACCAGTTGCTCTACCCTCCGATGCTATTGTCGGAGTCGCTAAGGGGGTCGCAAGTGTCGAAGACATCGAGCTTAGCGACGACGAAATTGCGTCCATTTTAAGTCGCTCAAGCCTGCCTTCGCCGGAGGACCTGGATCGCCTGAATGCTTTGGAAATCGTCGGCCCTCAACATCAACCGCTATCGGTTGAGGGTGTCACGTTCAACATTGGTTCAACGCTGGCACCTGAAGAGCATCGAAAAGTTCAAGAGCTTTTTATGAAAAACATGGCTTGCTTCGCGTGAACCAGCACTGGATGGGCGGAACGTTTGTTTCCGGATGACCTGTTCCTGGCGACGAACCTATCTCCTCTGTTTAATCACGTCGACTGCCGGCGTCGTCGGCACCTTCCAGCGATGATCAAGGATCATCCATGCGAAAATT
>JAZHYW010033911.1:0-36032 GCA_037355805.1 Ixodes ricinus | reverse complement strand
AGCCGATCTTTATTAGGAATACGAAAGGACCTCACTTATACAGAATATGATGTAACACCCCACGACACAAATGAATACGTATGTGCCATTGTCAAGAGCAAGTCACGTCACTTCACTGTTATCTCTACATACATTCAGACAACGACACAATTCGACTCTCAACGGCTAGAGCATATTGTACAGAACACCCCTTCCCCACATATATTATGTGGTGACTTCAATGCCCATCACGAAGTTTGGGGTAGTACTCGCAACGACAAGCGAGGAAGGCAAATCAATGACGTTGCAGAGCGTCTAAATTTAGTCCTGCTGAACGATGGCACTCCAACCTTCTACAGAGGAGAAACTGTAAGCAGCGTCCTTGACTTAACATTTGTGTCAGCTGACTATGCAAAACACGTAACCTGGTCAACTGATCTTGAGGCAAGGGGAAGTGATCACATACCCGTCCTGATTTTTGTCCGTGGATTTGATAGCAATAAGAAATCACGCTCCGTTTTAGTAACTGATTGGGTGAAATTCTCTGAACTTTCAAAAAACTTAATTACAGCAGCTACCAGTAATGAACAATTAGCACATTCCATTACACATTGCCTCAAACAGGCCACACGGAACATAACTCTGCCTTACAATCGTACAGAAATTGACATCGAATATGAAAGGTTGAGAGCAATTCGAAGACAAGCAGAAAGGAAAGCCAGACGCACGAAAAAGCGGGATGATGTTCGTAATGCACGCCGGGCCCAGAAGATGGTGCGAAAGCATTTAGACGCTCTAGGCAAACGACGATGGCGAGAACTTTGTGCCTCACTGGATGCAAAAAAAAAATATCGCTCAACTATGGAGGGTAGTGCGAGGAATGCGAACTCCGGCTCAGCAACGTTATCCCTTCCGAGCGCTTGCATTACATCAAGGTACCTCCGACATTGAAATGGCTGAGGCATTCTGCCGCCTTATTGTGCAAACATCGAGCCATATAACAGATCCAAAAACTATCCCCATTGTTTCCACGTTATCAAAAGAACCTTCTTTAGACTTGCCCTTCACACTTGAGGAACTATCCCACGCCCTGCAAGATTCTAAAAAGAAATCATCTCCTGGTCCAGATTCTATAACCTATAGTGCACTCTCCCGTCTAAACGAGCACTCGAAGCGCCGACTTTTGGAATATTATAACGAATCCTTTAACACTGGTGTACTTCCACGTGCATGGAAGCAAGGCCAGGTAACCCCCATTTTAAAACCCGGACGGTCACCAATTGATCTTGGATCATTTCGACCAATTGTTCTTACAAGCTGCGTATGTAAAATTATGGAGCGCATGATTCTGTCAAGGATGACATGGTACCTCGAGAAAGCAAGGTTGTATCCTCAGGAGATGTCAGGATTTCGAACTGGACGCTCTGCCACTGACAGTGTAATTGACCTCGTCAGTTCAGTTGAACAAGGTATTGCTGATCGGAAAACAACCTTAGCTATTTTTTTAGACATTCAGAAGGCCTTTGATTCCGTCACACATCAGGCTATATTGACTTCAATGGCTGAACACGGTTTTAGTGGTAAGATCTTTAGCTGGGTAAAGGACTATCTCAGTCACCGCACTATTTTCATGACCACTGTGGATGGCAACACGACTGAACATATCACAGAGCGGGGAGTCCCACAGGGGGAGTCCTAAGCCCCACGCTCTTCAATATAACTCTTATTTCTCTACCCAAGATACTACCCAAGGAAATTCAGTTCTCTATATACGCAGATGATCTTTGTTTATGGTCCACAAACGCCAACCGTTACGTCAGTCAGAGAACGCTCCAGAGAGCTCTAGCTGGAGTCAGCCATTACCTGCGAAACCGAGGTTTGTGCATATCACCCGAAAAGACAGTCGCAATGGCCTTTACAAGAATGTCTATGAAACGTTTTCCATTGATTCTTGCCGGGAATTGTTTACCCTATGTTCCCTCAACCAAATTCCTGGGATTTGTAATAGACAAGAACTTAACTTGGACGCCACATATTAAGTATCTGAAAAACAAGCTTGGCTCTGCGTGCAACGCCCTTCGTTACTTAACTGGAAGAACGTGGGGAGGTGCTGCACACCCATGCTCAAACTCCACGAAGCCTTAATCAACAGCCTTGTTCGATACAGCCTGCCCGTTTTGCACTCACTTTCAGTTACTAACACGAAAAGTATCCAAGCAGAAATCAACAAGTCTATTAGAACCTCTCTTGGTGTTCCTGGAAAGACATCAATAACCGGTATACTTGCTGAAGCAAGGGCATTGCCTATATCTATCATGCGCACGCAGGAAACCCTTCGTATACATTTGCGATACAAAGTCCGTCATAAGCATCACCATCTTCTTAACTTGACTCACACGCGACCATGCTCCGGGTTTGGTAAATCTATGAAACTACTATATCCAAAAATCCCACCATCAGCTGTATTTCATGAAGCTCCATTATGCCCACCCTGGACGCTTTCGATTCCACAAATTAATCTCCATGTACCCGGTCTTGTTGACAAAAAAGTACAGCCGCAACCAGTAATAACACAGCATGTTTTGAACCACATCTATAACACATATTCTAATCATATACACGTATACACGGATGGCTCTGTATACGCTGACACATCGGCATCTGCAGTGGTGATACCAACGTTGGGTGAAACTCTTGCTTTCAAGATACTGCGCAGGGTTTCCTCAACGACTGCTGAACTTCACGGACTAAGACAAGCACTACAACATATTGAAAATCAAATGGCTCCAACTCAATGGGTGATCTTTACGGACTCACGTGCTGCATTACAGGCTCTGAAGCATTCTACTGTGAATTCTTCCAACCCTTGTTTGATCCTCGAAATTTTGGCTACCCACGCCACAGCAAAGAGTCGTGGACACGACGTGGTGTTCCAGTGGGTTCCAGGCCATTCGGGACTACAAGGAAACGAAGCAGCAGATAGGGCGGCGGCACAAGGCCATCTGAGTGGAGTAACAGATGTAGTCGCATTTACCAAAAGCGACACTCGAGCCCTTATTCGACAATTTGGAAAGCAGGAATTCCAACAATTATGGCAATCACCGGCATATCATTACAAACCGCTATATGCGATTGATCCTTTCCTCCAAAATGCACTTCCATGTAATTTGCCAAGAAATTTTGAAACACTTCTACATCGCCTGCGCCTGAATGCCACATACACAAACATTCAAAGGCATAAATTCGGTCTCGTCACCAGCCCTAACTGTCAGCATTGCGGCGTGCCTGAGGACAACTGTCATATCTTTTATGAGTGCGAGCTTTTCGACGAAGACAGGCAGATATTGATAAATAATATTCAAGCATTAGACAGCAAGCCTTTTAGCTTAGAGAGGGTCTTGGGTTCGTGGGACCCTCCGCGTCTTCAACAAAAGGCTATAGCTGCATTGGAAACATTTCTTCAAAATACAGGGCTAATTGATCGTCTATAATACTATTTCCATTGTAAATACAGACTCTCGTGTTAATAACTATCGATACGCGACAAGTGATTGAACGTAGACTGCGATGACTGTATTGACACATGACTGTATTACACTAATCTCAAGTGTGCTGAGTGAATAACTCTCCAGTGCTGAGTGAATAACTCTCCAGTGCATCGAGATCTACATCCAGAGTCGTGCATCATTGAGTGTTCCCTCCAGAACTAGAACTCTCTCTCCCTTTTTCTTCCCACTTCCCTCTCCCAAAGCAAAGTAGCCAGCCCCGGAAATTCGAGGGCTAACATCTTTGTTTTTCCTCTCATTATTAAAAAAAAAAAAAAAAACAGGGGGAAATGCGGGGATTTCTGCGCCCCAACTGCCTGGACACGTCATCGCGACGTAGGGGGATCGTCAAATTCTAGCTGACCGCGTGCGTGAACCCGAACGTTGGGGCGGAGCCTGAAACAAGAATCATTCTAGTTTGAGGCTCCGCCCCTTCTTTCTCGATACGTCACAACTCGAAAGTACCCGTTTGCGACCAGAATAGCACCCCTGGTGTGCTCTAGCCCACTCGGCATCCAATCCTTTTTTTTCTTTATTGCACTTGGCCACTGATCCCTCTTTATCTGTCTGGACCACGGTGGAAGAAATACATTTAGGTGGTGACTCTGGCCGCTCTTCCCGCGAGGAGCGAGCGACCAGATCGTGTTCGGAGCTATACTTCGTTTCAGCTTGGGTGCAGACGCAGCCGATGCTACAAGCGCGAGCTCCGGGCTTCCAGCGTCCCAGCCAAGCACGCGCGCTCGTGCAGTACAGGCACTGTTCAGGGCCACACGGTCGTGCTTGTAACATCGGCTGCGTCTGGACCCAAGCTGAAACGAAGTATAGCATCGAACCAGCAGTATACTCTGTTTCACCTTATGATGTACCGCAGGAAAGGCTACAAGCGCGAGCTGCTTGCTCTGGGGCACATCTCGACGGCACAAGCTCTCGTGACTTAAGAGCGGCTGCCAACGCTACGAGCTCGCGCTTCTAGCCTTCGCTGCGGTACAACATAAGGTGAAACGAAGTATAGTTACTTCCGCGCCGCCGCGGAGGGCGCTGAGGTGTGAGCACCGTGGGTATCGGGTCTCTCCTCGGCGGCCACGGTGTCGGGGGCGTAGCTTGCTCGCCTTTTTCGCGGTGTGGTGGTGGTGTGCGGCCAGCGGCTGGACTCATGTTTTGCTTTGGTGCTGAGTCGATCAAAGATGCCACCATCGTGCACGAAGGTGAGCCTTAACCCGAAGAAGTTATGCTATAAGGATGGGAAAGACGTGCTTCGTTCCCAACTGCGATTCGGGGTACCGGAACTGTGCAGAGCGTGTATCCTTGTTGAAAGCTCCATCGAATGACGCTCGCCTGGAGCAGTGGCGTCGTGCAATCCCGAGGGCCGACCGCAAGTTACTACGTAGTCTCCTCATCTCGTTGACCAAGTGAAGACCAAGCTTCACAGTCTAATTTCTGTCGAAGACTGGGAACGCGAAGATGTCCTGACAGAAAAGGCTGAAGAAACCAAGGCTGTGGACTGCATACTATATTGTGTAACTGGGTTTTTGAGTGTTAAAATGAAAAAAGCTACATGCTGCCCTGCATGCCAATTTGCTTTCAGCATCGACAATAACACTTCTGCTGAATCAGCACTGACAAACGTGAAGAAAAGAGGAGGCCTTATACACCCCAGCAAGAACCTTTTCCAGCTACTGAAGAAAGCGGAACAGTTCTTCGTGGAAAATAAAAGCCACCAGACTGTCTACTGGGACACAATCGACAGTGTTCTTGACACATGCACAATAACGTTTCTATGTGCTGAACACAAAGAAGAAACAGTTGCCCAGTTGCTCCACTACTACTTCAGCATGCGAATGCGACAACACTGGCAGCATATTACCATGAGTATGAACAAACAAGCTCAAGAAAAGAAATCAACAAAGCAGCGCTCGTCTTAGTTTAAGAGCATGGGCGAGAAACACAGGATGTAGGAGGTGGCTTTCTTTGGTAGTATGCAGTGAATTCAGCTTTTGCGAACATTTTAAGGGGAAAGTATTTGTCAGGTATTTTTTTACAGATGAAAAGTGATTTATGTCCTATAACCGCTGTTATTGTTTGAATTTCAGTCACTGTGTCATCATGTCAGTCAGTATGTCATCATACTGTCTCATCATTTCAGTCACAATGTCATCATGAATATAATTTTTTTCTGCTCACAAGGTTTGTATGTTCCACAGTACAACTTGACATTGCATGTATAAACCATTTGTAATGCTATAACCTTTATGCGCATGTAAATAATTATTTTGGCCCCACTATGTTACAATATTAGAATTAATTTTTTTCAATAAGAAGGCAGGAGCAGGGTGGGAAAAATCACCCGACCTCCTATAAAGCCACGCAATGTGTGTAAACAATTTACGGAACTGTTACCAAACATGCTGTTTGACAAAACATGCAAGCACGACCCAGCTGTTTACTCGAAATTACTCTAAATTATTGAAGGCCCAGTAGATTATGCCGGGAAGTTTTATATTTATAGGAGTATTTTTGTCACGTTAAGCTATCATCGGAATGTTCTCGTTTAAAAAAACAGGAACCGCACGGGAAAAGGGCAATCAGTGCCAGCGCCCACATAAATCCATCATTCCAGTACACGGTACACAGGGACCGAGTGACCGAGTAAAGAATGCATAATTTCCTTCACAAGCCCTCCATACAAGCCTTCACAAGCCCCTCCTGAGCCCCTCTAAACTTGGGCGCCATCTATCCCCGTGCGCGTGAAGCGCGCTCGCGCGCCGAACATAATGTGGTCGCCGCGTGAGACAGAGTCATCCCCTAAATGTATTTCTTCCACCGTGGTCTCGACTAGAGTCACTCGATATGGCAGCGTAGCTGCCAGAGTAGCGCCACGCTTTTCCCTGTGCCGCCTCTCACCGTGATTGGTCACACGCGGTACCATAGCAACGAGCTGAGCTGGCTCGGTTCCCTTAGCAACCGAGTGACGGCTTGTCACGTGACCTCGCAAGAGCCGTGATGTCACCTGTAAGATGGCAGCGCCCAGAGCTGATGGATACGAGTTTGTTAGGTGCGCGGTAGTCGTAATGTGCCGCTGCTTGCCGACGATTTCGGACTTCGCCGTGCTCTCAGACACAGGTACAACGTGAAGATCTGAAAGAATGATCTTTTATACCTTTTCTGTGCAAGATCGCTCTGGATATTAGCACCTGTGCGACAGCATCAGTCATATCGCCGTAGCGGTGCTCGGACTCCCGGATATGTTCAAGGATCGATAAGACTTCTTGCATGCAATTTTCGCATACTCCGAGCCTTGTTTGAACGTTGGAGATGTTTGAGAATCGATGCGAATTGTATGCGTCGCATGTGGGACCTTGGGGAAGTTGTTTCTGCCCCAGGTAACCGCGCAATCACAGAAACTTTTAGCGAGGAAGCTCCTGCGATCTTTACGTTTTGTACTAATCAACGATTTTATCATAGCTTTTAGGATAACATTTTCGCATTTTCTAGCTTCCTTTGAATGTTGGAATTTTTGAGAATCGAAACGAAAGGTATACGTCGTGTGTAGGGCCCAGGGGAAGTTGTTTCAGCCCTGGGTCACCGAATAATCACAGCAACTTTAAGCGAGGAAGCGCCTGCGATCTTTAACCTTTTGTACTAATGGACGATTTTACGAATTGACACTTCTGAAGACTTTGATAAACGTGCTTTTGTTGCTATAGCTTGCACTTGATCGCAGTGTTATTTGGTTGTTTTTTTCAAGTGACAAGCTGGCGCTTGCTCAAATGACGTATAATAAATGACCTTCTCTATAACAATGCATCAACACATACTATTAAACTTATATGCTCAAAGGTGTTTTCGTCTTTGTAATTAACAAGTTACAGACAATTATTTTTTAAGAGTATTTTATTTTTTGTAGCTGGGCCCGTTTTGTGCTCGTTAATGTCCGTGTGCTATGATGTTATCATCATCTGTGTATGGTTCTAAATATCCTCTTTGCAATGCCTACAAAAGCCAAAATGGCGTCAGCCGACCCCAGCTCGAGCATTTGACACGAAAACTGCGTCACTCGGATGTATGCGCTCGTCAACAATCAATTCGTCGACGAATATTTAAATTCGCGTTCGTGGCCAATGAGTGCACATGAAAGCACTTGCGAATGCCAAGTTCTATGGTGTGCCTAAAAAGCACGGTGGAAGATTGGGGTCATCGCACCGGTGCCCTAGCATGTCACGACCGCGGGATTCCACTGTTCTCTTTTGAGTTGAGGATTAAAGCTAAGGAAGAAGAAGTTAAAAAAATCATTTCATGGCCCCTTTAACATGGGTATGCGTGCTACACCGGATTAAAATATTGACTTTTTGCATGCCGGTAAACTTCCGGACGACCACTTGGCCTGTCGGCAAGAACACCTCATGTCCGGTGTCCGTCTCTTTTGATGGCGTTAACAATCCTCTGGAAACCACCACGCCGTCCTCCTTGGTTTAACCCCGTCGACTGTTCATCGCCCAAACGAGGGTGAGACCGTCGTCGACGTCGCTCCTCGCCAGTCGGTGAGACTATCTCATCTTGAATGGATGGTTGGGTCTTGAAGAAATATGATGCTAAGCATACATTCTCTTACTATGGGGCAGTCGAGCAGCAGTCATGTCCCAAGGCAATCGTCCTGTCGTGGCCGGCGTAATCGGATTTTGTTCCATAGGAGCCAAGTCCGAAAGTACAAGGACAGTACGTTCATCCCACGAAGCGGCCGCCATCCCGGCGGCGGAAAACTACTCGCCTCGTCCGCGCACGATACTTAGCAGCTCTCGTCGCCCGACACTCCCCGGGCTGCAAATCGTCTCACTTCACAGAAGAAACAGGCGCCGCTCCTCTAGAGGCCCGTGCCGTACCGCTATGCAAAGCGTCTTTTAGGTCTTTTACCACCTTTCAATGAACGAATGGAGATATCAGCTAGATAAAGGTTGCCGCCCGGCGTCGCTAGCAGTACGGTTGCCATGGCAACCTCCCAGGCCCAAAATGGAGATCACTATAGGCGCTTCTGACGTCGTGCATCTAGATAATTTTGCGTCGTGTCGCTACTCTGGCAGCTTCGCTGCCATATAGAGTGGCTCTAGTCTCGACTAAAGCCTTTCGATGCGTTTGTGTTTGTCTTGCAAGAGGCGTCAAATGCGCCAGTGCACAAGGCCCGTGTCTCGAGCGGCCTTTGGAAGCAGTTGTCGGCGAAGTACTGAAATGAGCGGCCCTTGGGGGATCGGTAGCCGAGTGGGCTAGCCCACACCAGCTCGGAGCACGTGGAGCGAAAGCTCGCGCTGCAGAACCCAGGATCCATTGTTTCTTTATTTCTTTATTTCGGACACAGGGTCACAAGGAGAAAGGACAAAAGGCAGATAAGCTCTGCCTGACGAGGCCCAGTCCCCTCAGTACACTGCATCAGCAGTCAATAGAAAAAAACAAGTACAAAACATCGGCAAAAAACAAAACATCGGGAAGAAACAGCATTGCAATATCATCAGTACCATTACCTCCACAAGGATGAAAATTACATGTCATATTTTATACAGAAGCTAAAATAGACCTGATTACAATACTATACACAGTGCATGTAAAGACAAATTGACGTTCAAATTTATTCTGAACAACATGACAGAAGATACCTTTTTAAATCGTTTTTGAAGCTGCAACGTGAGGCACTATTTAGTATTATTCCCATAACATCTGGATGTTTGTTTAGAAATTGAGGTATCATGTATTCTAATTTCTGGTTTCCATAGGTTGTTCTTAACCGAGGTATCCTATAGGATTCATGCCTTAAATCATATTGAGTATTATTCCAAAGGAATGTCTCAAAAAAAGTCGTTTGGTCGATAATTATGTTGTTCCGTATGTAAAGCTGGGCTCAATCCCCACCCCTGCCCGTTTCAATCTGGATGAGCATCGTAGCGGAGCACCCGCTCGTGGCACGTGTCTTGCGCGTTTCCACAACAATGGTTGGCGGTACTTGTAAGCATGGATTTTATCAAATGAATTTAGTCTGCACTTGCCGGCAGCGCCTTCGGCTTATGGAATTTACGAGGATAACTCGAGTGCAACATGGCTTTGTGTATTTGAGTTGTTCTTTTTCGCTGACAGGCAGACAGACGGAAAGTGTCCTATCTTGCCATACCCGTTGCCATTCTTGTCAGCTGCTGTGCACTTGGCGCGTGATTGTGGACGAGTATTAGAGCCGCGCCACTTGCTTGGACAGAGAACTCCATGGTACAGTTCACGGCAGGGGCGGATGCAAGAATCTCTTGAGGGGGGTCAGGTGTTGGTCAGCGTACCATTTGTTTAGGAACCCCCTCCCCCTCTCCCTCGTTTCACGCCCTAAATTTTACACATGCAGAAATCAAGAGGGGGTCAGGACATCCAGACCCCCCTCTAAATCCGCCCCTGGTTCACGGGTGGGAAACGGTTGCTTCTTGTTGCTTTTGACTTGACGCGC
Organism: Ixodes ricinus; assembly: GCA_037355805.1. Classification (NCBI taxonomy): domain Eukaryota; kingdom Metazoa; phylum Arthropoda; class Arachnida; order Ixodida; family Ixodidae; genus Ixodes; species Ixodes ricinus. Next base: position 26,039 of record JAZHYW010033911.1, on the reverse strand, counting down.
AGAAGTGTGGACCTCTTTGGCGAGGTGAACACCTCTGTACGTGCAGAAGTGTGGACCTCACCACTAAATGAGCTATGCTTAGGGTGGGCACTCTGTTCCTTAATATTGCTGTGGACACCGCCCTCTTGGAGCTTGTACAAAGCAGACGCAACTGCCGATTGTCATGATTCAAAAGTGCGACTTCCTCGGCGTTTGATTCGGTGTTAGAAAGCTCATGTAATATTGCTTTGCTCTGTCGCAAAGGACTTAAGCATTTGTTTAGGATGTAAAAGCGTTTCCTGTGATTTCAGATAAATTTTATGATAACTGGCAGCCATGATTTTAAGCCACAATATGGACAAGTGTCGTTGCCCTGAAGCGCAGCTTATTATAGCGGCACTGGGAAGATCATGGCGGAACAGCGCAGCACTGAGCTAGATTTCAGAAGCCATGTTCTTCTGTATAGTACCACTAAATAAGCTACTCTTCAGAGTAACGACACTTGTTCATATAGTGGCTTAAAATCATGGTTGCCAGTTATCTGAAGATTTATCTGAAATCACAGGAAACGGTTTTGCGTCCTCCACAAACGTTTAAACAGTTTGCGACAGAGAAAAGCAATATTATATGAGCTTCCTAACACCGAAACTAATGATGAAGAAGTCGCATCTTTGAATCATGACGATTGGCAGTTGCATCTACTCTGCACAAGCACCAAAATGTCGGCGCCCACAACAATGTTGGGGAACAGAGTGCCGATACTCTAAGCGCAGCTCATTTAGTAGCTGTAGTTCTTCCCAGAAGTGGCGCGCGGCACGTGTCTTGAGCGTTTCCACAAAAATGATTGGCGCCACTTTTCCCAGGATAGATGGGCTTTACTCCACACAACCTGGGAGCGGGTTTGCGAACCAGTATTCAGACGAAGAGCAGGCCGATATAGGACATAGGAAGTGCAAAACTGCCACTTTATTTCTTTTTAGAGCGCAGCTCTTAGGCGCCCGTTTCCGGCTTGAGCGGCGTCGCCGTCGCCGTCGCCGTCGGCGTAACCGCGCGGTGCATGATGGGTAAATTTCCCCGCTAAATTTAGCGGAAAATTTTCCCCGCTAAATCTAGCGGAAAATTTTCCCCGTTAAATCTAGCGGAAAAATTTCCCCGCTAAATCTAGCGGAAATAATTTCCCCGCTAAATCTAGCGAAAAATTTTCCCCGATAAATCTAGCGAAAAACTTTCCCCGCTAAATTTAGCGGGAAATTTTCCTCGCTAAATCTAGCGGAAAATTTTCCCCGCTAAATCTAGCGGGAAATTTTCCCCGCTAAATCTAGCGGAAAATTTCCCCGCCAAATTTAGCGGGAAATTTTCCCTGCTAAATCTAGCGGAAAAATTTCCCCGCTAAATTTAGCGGAAAATTTTCCCCTCTAAATCTAGCGGAAAATTTCCCCGCTAAATCTAGCGGAAAATTTTCCCCGCTAAATTTAGCGGAAAATTTTCCCCGCTAAATTTAGCGGGGAAAATCACCCTCCTCGAGGTCACGTGACCCCCAGGCCACGTGACCCCCCCCTCCCCGAGGTCACGTGACCCCCCTCCCCCCCCCCCGTGCCTTCCCCTCCTCCTCAAGAGCTGCGCTCAAATGCGGCGTTACAGGGAGTTGTAAACGGCTTTCATTTTTTTGTTTTCTAGCTTTAAATTAAGCTGTAAAAATATATATACGGTAAACGACTTATTTTTCGCAGGCTCAATATTTCGCGATTTAGGCCAAAGCTGAAGTTTTGGAATAATTCGCGGGTTCTAATTTTCGCGATGCGGTGCGATCTCAATATAGATTCCAATGTGTTTACATTTTACCGGAATTGTTCGTGGGACCAATTTTTTGCGAATTGTAGGCGATACGCGAAATTCGCGAAAATTAGGTCCTCGAAAAAATTAAATCGTTAACAGTTTTTTTTTTTTGTGCAAAAATTACGTTTGCGTGGTAAATGTGGTGGTCCAAACGGCCACAACGCCGCACCTTGTGCTTTCGATAACTTCGAACGTAGATGGAACTTCGAATTCATTCGAAAATCAGAGCTTATTCTACGTTTTGTAAGCCACTGTATTCTAGGTATGTACTGGCTCGTGTCTCGCGCCGCCTGTTGGCCGCTTCTAGCAGCGGCGGACGCAGAGCGAGGAAGATCTATAGACTTTTTTAATGTTTACAAAATCACAGTCCCGCGTGCGGTCTTCACAGCTCCGCACGTGCGTGTTCGTCTCTTCGGAAAGCGAGGAAAGCACGCGCCATACGCACGAACAGTCAAGATGGCACCGGCCATACGCTCTTTTTGGAAAGGTCTAAGCTCGAGATCGGCGGCGAACAGCCCGTGGCCCGAGCCCACCTCGAGCGCCTGACCTGCATGCGCAGCTGCGGGCGTGCAACTCGTTTGTTTCTGAAAAATTCTGCGCCATCTATGAAGAAAAGGGTACAAATAAAAAGCGGGAAGGGTAACTGCAAAGAAAAAAAAGTGTATTTTTAAACAGCCTAATTACGACAAGCATGTCACAAAACAATTTTTCCGCCAAAAACAAAATTTTTTACAGCAATATTTATTGCGCAGGACTGATTTTAGTTTGCGGCTATTTCACCCGTTTTGAATCGCGCGCCACAAAGTTGCTATTATACGTCACAGAGTAGCTGTTAAACGTCACGAAGTGACGTATACCAGCCACTCCGCGGGCGTCGAAAGAGCGGGAGTTTCAAATACGGAGAGGTTGGGACTCCGACTAAATTACGTCCTGTGGCGTAAATATTGCTAGAAAAATTTGTTTTTTTGCGGGAGATTTGTTTCGTGACATGCTTGTCCCAATTAGGCTGTTTAAAAAATACTTGTTTTTCTTTGCAGTTACCCTTTAACGCGAGCGGTGCAAGTGCAACGGTACTCTGTAGGCCACGGCACAGAGGCATGTGCCAGACGTGAGAATCAAGTGATCTCATCAGGACTGCAAGACCCGGGTTCTGTCATAGCGGATACTCCGCCATCCAAATATTTTGCAAAGTTTTCTTTCAACGTTTAGCTCCGGACATCACCAACATCGTCTGGAAATTTAGATCATGTCTGCAATCAACAGGCCAACGCTTCAAGCGGCCAGCGCGAAGCCAATGGGACCAATCAAACAGCGCCAAAAGTGCAACATCATGGCATTCGTCATCTTCCTATGCATGTTCTTCCAACGACTAAACCAATCAAGGAAAGCAAATGTCCCGTAACTTGCACTTGTAGTATGTGTGTTCGTGGTTGCATGTGTTCGAGCCTTCGACTGTGCTCTGATCTAACATGAGACAAGCAATATGGTTTCTAAAGACGCTGCGACATGTCTACAATACCATTTTCTTTTTCTCCCACTTTTCTTAATATTAAGGTCAGTCAATATTCAAAGATTTTTTCTTTTTTGCTTCTTTGCTAAATCCCACTTAGCGCAGCTATGGTGCAATTCTTAGCAAAATCGGCATTTTGGTTCAAGACGTACTACTAGACTTTCGTTCGTGGCGCAAATGGCACAGCACCTTCATCAGTTGTGTGTGTTCAGATAAGGACGGTCATGGTGGTGTCATGCTTATTTTTTTGTCTTCAGTCATACTTTTATATGAGGTAGCGAAACCTGTCCACACAACGCGACAGACCTTACTTTTGCAAGATACTTCATTGTATTCATGAGAAAAATCGCATTCGAGAGAGGTTGAAAAAACGATTTTCCCAACTGCGCGATGACGCAACTTTGAAGGTTGCGGGAATAAAGAGTGCAGCTTTCTACACAGGCAAATTTTTTACGTTTAATGCACGCATACTTTACTGCCAGAATTAGTTAAAGTTAACCTATATAAGATATATTTCAAGCGAAATAAAATGCCAAGCGTGGCTTCTCGAGCAAATCTTACATAATGAGGCATTTTTCGGCGAATTTTTAAGTCGCTTTAAATTTATATTCTAAAGCTGAAACTTTTTGTGTCGAGTGTTTAATGCTTTGTGAACTTTTAGCAAATTAATTAGTGTTCTACTGTTGAAAGTGTTTTCTGCATTGCGCCCCGAAATTTCGTCAAAATTGGAAAAGTCAAAATTTTGCGATTTTTGTGCGGCAGTTAAAACAAACAAGCATTCTCAATTTTGTTTTTTTAGATTTTACCCAATGGGCTTTTAAAGACCGGTAATTTCAAATCTGCAAAGACATGTTGCATTATTTTGCTTTAAAACAAGAAAATAAATTCGTAACCAGGTCGTGGTCGCATCAATTACCGCTGGGGCGTTTCTGTCTTAACGACTTAACACGACCGATGCATGCCAAAGTAACCGTACTTGGTCATATTAATGCCCAGGCGCAACGAAGCACTCTAAAAATAGCACATGGACTTGGTTTCATCGCTGATGTGGCTGATATTGCCAATGAAAACTGAACGTCGCGGCGAGTCCGATCTATATATTAGGATGTTAAACTTGGCTGGTTAGATGTTCATTGTGCTACCATTTCAAGTTAGTACTTTAATATTAGTACCTGGCTGACAAAATGATTTGATTCGTACTTCTGTGAATCACTCGAAAGCTTGCTGACAAAATAGTTTGATTCATTTTTCTAGGCATCTCTTGGAACAAGCGACATTGCGGAAGCTTCTGCCCCGACCGATGGCGGGCGTGTCTAGGGCGGAACGATAACAGCTTACATCTCGAAAAACAGTGGCGACTGAGTGGAAATCAAGGTTGAGTTAGAGGGGATTTGGGTAGTGCAAGCGGTTCAGCGTCGAAGGCAACAGCCAAATGTGCGCCCTGGCGCTACTCAAGTCGCTCCAACACGATCTCTTGCGACGGCTCATCCGCAATCAGAAAAGTCATGATCTGTGACTGGGTCAAGGGGTGCAAGAGAGTTATCGATCTGGGGAAATATCTTTATGAACTTCCAAGAGGGTTATAGAGCGCAAAAACCTGCAGATGTTTATTTCCAATTAGAACGCTCTTGGCGTGAACCTGGCGTGAATCAGCCAGCGCCGCCACCTAATGCCAAGCCGTCGCACGCGCATAGGTTCGTGGTGCGGGTGCGGAAGACCCTTCTGCAATATCTCGAAGTTGGGCGCAGGCGGCTGCTTTCGTGGGCAGCTCCTTAGACGTGTGCCACTAGCGGTCATGCTCCAGTCTAAACAAATAGGTTTGTGCGGAACTGTTTCAGCTCAGTCTGCTTTAGCAACCACGACATTCCACGTCAAGTGCGAACGATAGTCATTCTGTACTGGTGGCGTAAAGCAAGGAAAATATCAAGGAGAGGGGGGGGGGGGTCATGGACTTTGCCATGGCAGCCATCTTGATTATTGAAAATATGAATTTTATTGTACACACAAATCAAAACTGTAAACTGATACAAAAAAATACATGCACACATGTTCACATCTATTCTTATTATAATATTGTTAACGAATTACAGTGTACAATGAATTAATCTGTTCGAACAACGTTCCGAACTTAAATTATATATATAAAAAAGAACCGATGAGATCTACATATCAGAAACAAGTCAAAAGTATAAAAAGCTGTGTAAGAAAAAAAAGAAACTTTTTTTAATATTTTTATTTGAAACAGGACTGTACATAAACGTCTCAGGTGACATGGCTAAACGCAGAAGTGCCTGACAGGACCATGCCATATTTTTGGCAGCAACGGTAGCAAAGCATAAAACACGAGACGAGTGACACGATTTCACTCCAAAATAAAAATGTATACAAAACAAAACACAGTCACCACAAAACAGCAGTGCGGGAACAAAAATGTTCTAGTTATTATTGCTTGCGAGTAACACCCGTAATGGCAACCCAGGACTTTGAAATATGGACTCGTAATATGTCCCTAGGCTTCCCGGTTTAGAACCTTAGAGAGAGTCCAAAAACGAGAGCGCGGTTCTTTCATGCGATCACAAAACTGCCCCTCTGCTGCGACTTCATGCGGTCTACAACGTCTTGATGAACATGTGCCAGTGCCATGCAGCTTAGGCGTGTTTCCCCCATGGTACTCCGCAGCCATGTCTTTAACCTTTTCAGGACACTGAACGATCGTTCCGCCTCACAGAAGGAGAGGAGACTGGCATCACTAGGTTGACCCTGAGGACACTCTACATCTTTGAGGTGCTGGCGTGTCGACTGATGCATGTTCAAAATTGCCGCTGCCACATCGTCGATATATCTTAGATCGGAGTGCTCTTCATGCAACAGGCGCACGCGAGACATGACTTTATTGGAATCAAAGTCTTTGTATCGTCAGATTACGTCCACATCTGCTTCTGATTGCGTGTTCAAAAGAACACTCTCCAGCAACTTATATGTCACGATTCCTTCTGAGTCGGGGTTAAAGCGTCTCTCAACGCCCCGCAGTGCTGCATCAACTATTGAAAAACATACACGCCGAAAATAGGCTCTCGCTACAACTGGAAGCTCAACGGTGCTCCCTTTCTCGTACCTAGCGGGGCGCCGCCTGGATCTCGGTGGTTCCACTGCATGTACACTGCCATCCTCAGCAGTTTTGGCGACCTGTTCAAACAGTTCATCGAACATTTATTCAGACCGCAGATGGCGCAACTCGCGCTTGGCACACTCCACCACATGGAGCATTCCCTGAACTGTCGATGAACGTCCTTGTAGGTGTGTGTTTAGGCCCTCAAGGACTGAGAACACCATCAAAGCAACTTCCAACAGAAGGCGCGTGTTTCCCGATTTAATGGCGCGTAGGATACCACCAATCTTAGCAGACTGCTCGGTCGGTGCTTCTTTCATCATTTCTTTTAGGAAAGCAGTTATGGCCTCTTGCTCATCCAGCGCGGCAGATATCGCTGGTCTTCTGCATAAGAAGCGCGTTGGGCATGGGGGTTTAATATTTTTACCCAGCTTTTTCGCAAAAAATCTGCTTCAATTTCCCAGAGCGTGCTGAGAGCGCGCCAAATTCCCTAACGGCCATGGCCTCATCTCGAAGATCTGGAAAGCAGTTTGAGACGTCAGAAGCTGCAAGGTTGGAACTGTGGGCACCGCAGTGAAAGTAAATAGCAAGTGGGTTTTGCGATTTTATTATCGCTCTGCATCGATTAAACTCCCCGCTCATGTTAGCAGCCCCGTCGCAGGTCTGCGCCCAGCAACAAGAGAGTGGAAGCCCAACTATTTTCAAGAAATCCACCACAGCTTCTGCTATTGTGGCTCCCTTTGTATTCGGCGGTTTTTATTACAAAAAACATCAAAAGTAATTAAACACGCAAGGCAGCAATCTACACACAAGGCCAGGGTTGGAAGACATTTGCTTTAGTTCCCTTAGGAGCCCCCAGATGGCGCGATAAGCGGACTACTAGCGAAGAAGCGGGGAGCGGGGTCGCCGTCGGACGCGCTGAGCCGATGAGCGCTAAGCACCTTCCGTCTTCCCCTCCCTTCTCCCTTCTCCCCTCGAAGTGAGAGAGAAGTTTGCTGGTGGCGGTGGGCAGTGGTCAACTGGGTCGGCTGGTCGTGCGGTCCAGTCGTCGGGCGCAAGGAGCACATGGCTTCAAAAACGAGATGTTCTAAGCAACCAGTCGCTTACTGTTTGTGGCAAAGATTCTTTTTTTTTTAGTGATGCTGAGAAAGAATATTAGTTTTATTTTATATAGATCCGTCAGCTTTGACAAACTTATATTTTCCTCATTTAAAGGCAAATAATGCGTGCCTAACAACACAAAGCTTCAAACAAATCATAACAACATTGCCTTTGGAGTGTATCGGTAGTTCTGAAGATCAAGAGGTTGTATCGTTGTTTCCGAATATATGTGTATGTGCTTATGCTTGTAACCTGGATTTGCAGCTAAAACACAAGACCTTCTAACTCAGATTTTCAGGGGCCGCACTTGAAATATTCGACTCCGGGAGCTTTGCAAACTAAGCAGGTGTTTTGTATAGAGAACACTAGTAACGTCGGTGTTATTACAGACCTTTTTTGCAAGTGCGCCGCCTTCTTGAATTGTCGTCACTTCCAGTATGGGCGAAAACATTGTTTTGCCTTTGCCACGCCAATGGAAGGCATTTAGGATATGATCGTAACCGTCACACTTTCTCGTTTTGCCTCCCGCCTATTTTTTTACTATTTTGCAGGTTGAAATGTTGGATTATTTTTTCGTCATTCATACCGGATACGCCTATTTGGTGGCTGGGGACGAGAGTACACAGAAAAGGTCTATACTACATAAAGAGGTCAATGAATAACGTTCGTGTTAGAGGGGTACTGAAGATTCTATTAAACTTGGATTCATCGGATAACTTAATAATCGCTTAACGCTGCTTTATTGATGTTCAGGTTAGAAAATTTATAAACGTTACAATTTCAAAGCGCATTTCTAGGCCTTCGCTGTGAATATTATATGAGCTTATCAGATTCACGTCTCAACATTAAAAGAACCAGCTTTGCCCCCTTTATCACGCGCTACAAATTGTGATGTCCTGATGATAACTACGTAAATTCCATGAGCACAAAATTTTAGTATTTGTTCTATTCAAATTTCATTCTTCTGGATGCAAGTAAACAATAAAAACTCGTAATTGGCTTCTAAAATGCAAAACATAAAAAAAACTGACACCTTGTACGATTGCGACCGCTGAAGTTGAAGAATACTTTCTGATATGCCATCAGTTATGCAAAACGAAGACGCGAGTTTGCCTCATTGTTTTTCTTTCAGGATGAAAAGCAGTTTGCTGTAAAGAAAAGAAAGAAAAACAAGACACAACGCTTTTCGGCGACTTTTAGGGTTACATTGTCCTCAACCGACTTTCCTACGGGACAGAAACAAAACAAACCCCTTCCTTATGCTTGCAAACAGCTAATATGGTGAAGCGTATGATATAGGATAACGGCCAGTCCGACTAAAGAGCTAACAACAATTCTGTATTGTCACAACTGAACGTGACATATGAATATGACATTGAAAATAAACGTTATGTACCTCGGGGTGGCGTTGGAACAGAGGGAGAGGGAATGGGTTTGATAGCTCGCCCCTCTCCTCCTATAAATATTGCAAAAATTCCAAGTAAACAATGCGATGAGGGGTCACAAAAACGCTCTCGTCCCGCCCAACACGCACACACACATTGTCACCACCGTCAATGGCCGTTGCAGTCACCCCTGGTGAAGAGGCCAAGTATAGGCCTCGAAGCCGGGTAATTTGGACTTGATAGGACCCCCCTCCCCCCTTCACCCCCCCCCCCACACACACACACCTCCATCTCCCTCCCCTTTAAATATTATCGAGACAATTATGTGAATATATAGGCCCAGGAAGTTTTTGACATATTCGACATCAAATGGAGAGCTACCAAGTATGTAACCACGCCTTGTGTCAACGACACAAGCGAGTTTAGAAACTCGCCGGTGTCGTTCGACGTTTTCGGTCCACGATCCATGTCAACGTGTTTGATCCACGACATGTACTTCGAAAATAGCACCACCAATGTTTTAAAAAACTTACCAGTTCGACAGGAAAGGAGTTTGAACTAATATCGCATGTAAGGTCATAATACTTAGTTTTGGGGCGAAAGAAGAGAGCTTTCGGTTTGTTGTCACTTATTTTTAGATTTTTTGAACGAGCCCAAGTTTATAAGTTTTTTATGGTGTCATTAGCTATGCGCACAACTTCATTGTTGATACTAGCCGAAAAATGAAACGTAGCATAGTGGTATCATTATCACAAGACTTCATACTTTAGGAGCTTCTGGACGCGGATGGCCCTTCTACGCAAATATTCATGTACTCAAAGTAGCAGGGAGGGAAACGAAGGAAGGGGGTTAAACGACCAAGGATATTGTAACAGAGCCATCCGACGCCACATTTCTGTTCACAAGGACATCGGGCTCACAGGATGGCGACCCGGCCTCGACACTTAAGAAGCGGTCCCGTCGCCCGAGGAGGGGCTCTTTAGTAACAATTCAAGCCGTGCGCACGCCCTGCCCCTCTCTTCGGAAATGCCACTGAAGCAGACATGTACAAGTTACTAAAAAAAGTAATTAAGTTAAGTTACTGAGTATTGGCCTCAAAAGTAATTTAAGTAGAGTAGAAATTACTCAAATGTAAAGTAATTGAGAAAATTACTAATTACTGGAAAAAAGTAGCGAATTACTTTTAAAGTTACTTTTGAAGTTACTTTTATGTTTTTTTTATGGTAAAAAGAAAGTACATAGGTTTTTCTCCGTTAGCGAAATTGTGCTAGCTACATATAAATCGGCTTGTTTTTTCACAGAAATGCTTTAATAGCTGGTTCTGCTTCTGCCTGCCTAATTGTTTTGTACTTCCTTGTTTGTTTGGTCAATGATGTACAGCAAATGTGTCATTTGTACTTTGAGGTTTAGCACTGCCTGAACTTGGTTTTTTAGACAGTGCATGCTTGTTTAGAGTGTTGCGTAAAGCATCTTAAAGTACTTGAAGTAAAGCACAAAGTGAATTAGACTTTATGTACTTCAAGTAAAGGAGTAAGTAGACCGGGTGCAATGTACTTGAAGTAACCTGCTATAAATACAATATATTTCAAGGCAAAGTACAAGTACTTTTAACACAATCTTTCATGATGACCTTTTATTCCTTATACAATGTTTTTTTTAGTTGGTATACATCGCTCCTGGGGTAACCGGAGGTGCATCAGTTTTTACGGAAATGGCAGCAAATATTGAATAAAGTTGAGTCGCCACAAATTAGCTGTTTTACCCTCGCTGACGAGCTATTTGATACAATCAACTTATAAGGCACCTATTTGTGTCGGTCTTATAGCCGGCATTACTTCATTCAGAGAAATGAGCAGATGACGACTCGAAAGAGCGCGTTTTCACACGACGATGCGCCATTTTTTGTTTTGAAATTCGGGGAATCTACATTGAAGTCGGGAGTTTCACTTTCCTCGGAGAATACCAAGTACATGTTCAGAGAATTTACTTCAAGTAAAGTACAAGTTTTCTAAACAGAAGTACTTTAAGTACCATAAACTTAGAGTACTTCCCAACACTGTTTGTTTATTAGTTTTTATATAAAAACGTTTTGGGAATTATTGAGGTTTTCTCGAACGACCTTCGAATCTTCTAAGATCTGCATATTTTCAGTTTAATGAGGAAAAGCAGCGCAAAAGGTCCCCTTCGCGTTGTCATTTAGCACGCGATTCTTCGAGTACAGCACAAACTACGGGAGCACCAGATGAGTTTCAGAACAGGTGCTGCATTTTGTTGCCTCCTTTGAGTGAGGATGCAGTGTGTGCACCTCCCGTAGTGGGCGAGAGTTTCTACGCTGGGGAGAAGCGGGGACCAGCCTTTCTTCAAATGCCTCAAGTCTCCTTCAGCTTCGGGAGACAAAGATGCGCCAGTCTTCGGCGCTAATCCCGTCTCTTGCGTCGTGTCTGTTCGCTCCCCGCGCGTCGTAGCAGTGCGTTGCGGGGGGGGGGGGGGGGGTCTCTTGAAAAGTTTTGGGGGGTTTCGGACTCCCCAAACCATTTTCTTCTCCCTCCCCCTTTCCTACGCCACATGCTTCTCCCTCTTCGCAAATATCAACTGATCTTCCAACATCTTATCTCTTTTGTGCCGGAATGTTTGTTGATAGGCAAAACAACCACTAAAATTCGAAAGTAATTTGTAATTTGAGTAGAAGTTACTCAGAAAAAGTAATTAAAGTAAACTACTAATTACCGAAATAGAAATGTAATTTAAAGTTACTAAACTACTCAGAAAAGTAGTTAAACTACAGTAACTTGAGTAGAGTAGGTGAACTACGTACAAGTCTGCACTGAAGGTGAAATTCGCTTCGTCGGTTCTCTTCGCAGCCTTGGCCCAACGGACGGTGTACGCTGAGCGGATTATTTTCCCGATACCCTGTTCACCCCGTAGGCTGACAGTGGGGTGGAAGATACGCGCTCGTTAAACCACTCATACCGTCATCTCTTTGCCACGTGATCGTGTTCTCGTCCATACTCACGCACAGAGAGGAAGTCAGGTGACGAATAGAAATGCTGGTGATTAATTCTGCGAGCCCGTCGCCCCCACCGTACTGTCAGCATAAGGGTCAACTGAGTAGAACCCAGGTAGTAGTACGTTGATTTTTAAGCTTTAGGGGTTGCGTTGACATATTCTTCTGCTTTATTGTGCTTACCCCCTTTTGTGAATTATCTATCATTAGCTGTACAATACGTGTCTCCACAATCGGGGGAAGTTGACTACAACGGCAGCATCCCCTCTCGGCCAACCCTCACGGAAGGACCGAGCGTGGGTTAGGGCCGAGCGAGCCGGAACTGCCGAGTGCGGGGGCTAGGCCGACGACTGCGAAAGGGCCAGGAGGGGTGTCGAGGGTGTTGGTCGAGGCCGAAAGAGGGGGAAGGCCGGTCACGGCGGCAAGGCTAAGGAAAGCGTAAGGGCCGAGAACGGGGGTGGGGATTAGAGCGATCAGTGCACGCGTGGCTCCTTCGTCGTCGCGAGAATTCGTTGGAAAGAAAACCGATAGATGGCGCGCACTGTTTTCGCTCCTTTCTGCTTGGAGACCCGTTTAATTTGACGAGTTTGGCGTGGAACACGGTAGAAGGAAACTGTGTTTCTTCTACCGTAACCTAAAAGCCTGAATTTTTTAAGACCTTTTGAGCGAGCGAGGGAGCGAGCCGTCGTCACGGCAGGGTGAAGTCTGGAAAAGCGAAACAACGTAATCCCGCTGCATGAGCTCTGGTGCATCCGGATCGATCCGGATCCTCTTGCAGTGCTATGAACTCGTGCTCTGGCCTTCGTTATAATCAAAGTAATACCCCCTTCACACGGTCAACACAAGGTACCTTTAACATAGGTCCCTTTGCTATCGGCGAATCAGCCCGTGCTCTTGGGTCGCGAGCACACGTCACGCGTGGAAGATCATTAATTGATTGGCCGCAGAGAATAAAGGTCCCTTAGCTAAAGCACGGCCGGACTGGAAGCGCGCGCTCTCTTTCTCTTCTTACGGCCTTTGCAATTGTGGCAATCGCCACCTCCCGCCGCAATTCGCGGGAGGCGCTGTCACCTCACCCCTGGGCTACCATTTGCCGTTTGCACAGAGCGCGTCTGGCACTGTATTTCAGCGCTGTCGCAACTTGCGGCCGAGATTTTTATAGCCTTTGACACCTGATCCTTACGTTTAGACCCTCAGCCACTATCTAATGCGCTTCTGATAAGCCCAAAACAGTGAATATTTGACGCATATCTCCGAGAGATTCGGGAGTAAGAAGTAGTAAGCAGAGACACCAAATGCAATTGCGGAAAAAACTATACTCGTCTTTACCTCTAGGACTTATGTTGCAACTCAAGAACAGGAGGAGACGGACCCCTTCTACGTGAAGGAACTTTATATGACAAATAATTCGTACACTCTCGTGAAATGTAAGCGGGGCCAATCTATCTATAGCGGTGGTCTGCATCATCATTTCATAGGCCGCACTTGAAGTCGGTCAGCTGCGCTCTAGACGAGGGTGTTGTAATCTGTACAATTTTCTCACAGTGCATATTACACCCTAAAGTGCTTCCTCGAGGGCTTGTGCACATATCCAGCTGATTTTTCGTTTCTGTCCTTGACCGTCTTTGCATGGTTAATCAGAAGTATTTTGAGGAACTTATTTCAAATTAAACCAGCCAAGCGCTTTGAGAGACTGTTGTCAATGCCCTCTGGTCAACTTAGGATTGGCGCGTCTTCAAGATAGGGTGCAATGAGTAGTTGCAAAACTTCGTGCACATTTGTACGCGGAAGGTGCTTAACAGCCTTTAAAAAAAAAGCAACAATGTTTCCAGAAGTGCGAGGAACCTAGGATTTGGATAATGAAGTCCGCTTTTATCCTGGCCTTGCAATAAGACGAACATAGGATCACCTCTGTTACTCGTACTCAACAACATGACACAGGCGGCGTACCCAAACTCACTAATGAGTATCACCAGATAGCCCCCGACGTACACCAGACCAGAGTATGTCAGGGATGGAGATGGAGCGCCAGGCTCTTTCAGTTTTTTCAGGCCAGTGGTAACCGAGTCGGGCGCAGCCGCTGCCAACTGCTCAGAATCAGTGTCTGATATCTGTATTCGCTTAGAAGGGGCCTTTCCTTTGACAATGTGATCAAGGGCTGCTGTGGCCGCCCTTGCATGACTTAAATAGGAGCGAAGTTAAATAAACCGTTGCCAAAACAACAACCCTCGAAGCTCGAACACCAGCGCAAGGCAGCTCGAAGGGACTCTCCGAGTGGGGTAAAGTGGGGTGAGGTGGTTGCGCCCCTGGCGGCAAGCAAGTGAACTACAAACGCAGAAAAAATGCCGTTGACTCCCAGGCGATTGCAAAGGCCGTAAGAAGAGAAAGAGAGCGCGCGCTTCCAGTCCGGCCGTGGCGAAAGGTACCACCTTTACGGTCGTGTGAATGGGGTATAACGTTAGCTATATTACACTGGGCTCCTAGATTGTCTCAACATCTTTGTCTTCAATGTGCTTGCCCAATAGGGCGCGGGCACAAGCCCTGTTTCCATAGAAGCCTCTTGGCTCCTCTCTAGGCAGACTGGCACAGTGTCACGCGGCAAGGTCAGGAGCTCCATTTCGTCGCGTACTACTACTTCCGTCTTCATAAGCCCTCACAGTCAAAGGCAAGAGGCAAAATCTCGAAGTTTTTTCTGCCCCCATGCCAACAGAAGAAGAAAAATAAACTTGCCATTATCCCACGGAAAAATTCGGAGTACACTTGATGTGTGGTATCTGAGGTGGCCAAACAAAAGTGCAAAATACTCCTACGAAGGCAGCTCGCCTATCGCACATATTTCACATTCTGTGCACTCCGACTTTATATGTGCGACCGATCTAGGTAGTTGGCAAAGAAAAATTATACTAAGCAAACGTTTGGGTAGAAAACAAATGAGAAGACGGAATGGGATTTGCTCCTTTTTGATCCAGTGACCCGACATAGAATTCTAAATTAATACCCAGGTCACACCGCTTACACTTCATACAAAAGACAGTCTGACAGACACGACAGCGTTACTGGAACAAGCTTGCGCCAGTAACTTTGAGACAGGCACGTAGCCAGAGGGGGGGGGGGGCATAGGGCTCGCCCTTTTCCCCCCTGAAATCTTCCATTTCGTTGGGACCTCCTCTCCCCCTCCCCCTCATACAACATTTTGTCACGGGAGGGCCCCCCCTCCCCCCGAAACAAAATCCTGGCTAAGTGCCCGCGTTGAGACCCTATTCAGTCATCGCGATATCCGTGGTTCGAATGCCGCGTGCCATGTTTCTTCTTCAACTCATTGCTCTGCAGCAATCGAATCACAAACCTCGCGGTGACTCGCGTTCGAATCTGTCCGCAGACCGTCCTTTGTAGGTTTTATATGCAGTGTGACCCCGGCTTAACGTTCAGGTATCAATTTTATCAAGAAAATCCTAAAGTTTACGTAGTCGGGGCGGTATGTCATAAAGCTAAAGCGACGGAATCACCATAGTGGACAAGAAAAATCTGAGATGCTTTAAAGAGATATAAAAATATTGCAAGGCGAGTAAAAAAAATAATTCGAATTAATTAACCGCGTTTTTATGAGAAAGCAGTTGACGTCGCACTGAGTTTCTATTTGTGAACGAGCTCACTGGGTAACCGGACAAAAGATCATTGGACAAAAGCTCACCTAGTTTTTTGGGGTACCAGGGTGAAACACAGGCTGAGATAAAGTGCGGACGCGATGGACATTGCACCATTTTTAGGAGAACTGGTACCCCATTCCATACCAAGGTGTCGACAGATAAGCCATGACAGGCGAAGCAACGATTTGGGACCAAAATTTAGGTCACCGATATTGAGTGGAGCTGATAAGATCAAGCTTGCTTAACTCAAGGTATGCCGGAGCACCTTTGCGCCACGCCGAAGAAACTTCGTGGATCGAAGTTTTGAACCCAAAGAGTGACCCAAGAAGTGAAGTCACGTTTCGGTGACCTCGCTTTTTCAATGTTCTTATGTCACGCTAAACGCACACATAAACGTTAGTGTCCAACCTACTCATCGACACTGCAAGAACACAGTGGCATTTAATGGTCAATGTCAGTCTGGCAATACCATTGGCTTATTACTAGAAGCATGCTTAAATAGGCTGGTTTAGGCGTCTTAGTTTTGCCTCGAGAAGTTGAAGTTGCTCGAGCGCTTGTAAACTTTATTTAATTTTGTCAAAGCGCGATTTAGGTGTATTTCTGTAAAGTAAAAAAGAAAATAATATGGTACAGAAATTATATATGTTTTGCTGCTTCTTTGTGCATGTTAAAAGGATACTTCAACGAAATTTCGGCGCTTAATTTTTGGTGTTCAAGGAGCAGTATGTGTTCAAAGGAGCAGTATCAGATCGAACACACCAATATCTTGTTTGAAAAGTCACGAAAAGGAATTTTAAAACGAATTAAACGATTAGCAAAGAGCACCTGGTGGATGTTGCTAACGCCTCGTTTGTAATGCCCGTCTAGGAACCTTGAGAGGTAGTGACGGCAACTGTCTCGCCTCCGGCCACAACGAGAGAAGAGGGGAAGGAGGAACTCCCCTCTTCCCGAGAATCCCTTTTGTGTGATCCAGAAGTCGCTATTGTCCCTCTACAAGATTAGACAAGGTTAACCCGTCACTCAAAATTCATAGAAGAACAGCCGCTTCGGTGGCTGGAACGACTAGGCCATCCTCTCGGCGTCAGCCGCGCCGTAGCTTTGCTCTTCCCGAGACGAACTACGTCACGATTGCGTTGGATGTCACGTGGTCTCCGCTGGCTGTTCTCCAAGCGCTTGCCCGAGTGGGCCGTTTATAACGAAAAATACAGCCACCAGGCTTAAGATACAAACGTGCGATTATCATTTACGGATATTGTGGATCATATTCAACCTATTTTTGAACATGACAGGTATATTTCAAATTTCGTTGAAGTATCTCTTTAAAGAGATACTACAACGAAATTTCGGCGCTTATTTTATGGTCCATATGTATTCAAGAGAGCAGTATCACGTCGAACACACCAATATCTTGTTAAAAATACACGAAAAGGAATTTCAAAACAAATTAAACGATTAGCAGAGCACCTGGTGGATGTCGCTAACGCCTCGTTTGTAATGCCCGTCTAGGAACCTTGAGAGGTAGTGACGGTTATTGTCTCGCCTCCGGCCACGACGACAGAAGAGGGGAAGGAGGAACTCCCCTCTTCACGAGAATCCCTTTTGTGTGACCCAGAAGTCGCTATTGTCCCTCTACAAGATTAGACAAGATTAACCCGTCACTCAAAATTCGTACAAAAGCAGCCGCTTCGGTGGCTGGAACTACTAGGCCATCCACTCGACGTCAGCCTCGCGGTGACTTTGCCCGTCCCGAGATGAACTACGTCATGATTGCGTCGGATGTCACGTGGTCTCGCAGCTGGGCCTTCTCCGAGCGCTTGCCAGAGTGGGCCGTTTATAACAAAAAATACAGCCACCAGGCTCAAAATACAAACGTGCCATTGTCATTTACGGATATTGTGGATCATATTCAACCTATCTTTGAACACGACGGATATATTTCAAATTTCGTTGAAGTATCCCTTTAAGGCGTCGCAAGCGAAATGGGTTCATCGGGACCGCCAACATGGGGCCGCCGTCATGTCCACGCGCCTATGCCTCGCCGTTCCGTCGCAGCCAAATGCATGAGACTCTCGCTCTAGATTATTATGTTGACTCTATGATCCCGACAGAAAAGCTTCGTACCCTAACTACGGGTTTGTGGACAACACTTCGTGTCAGATGAGGAACCTCTTTGACATTGACCAGGGAAACGAAATATTCTGAAATGTGATTATACAAATACGCGGCTCTATGACTCTACGGCACTACCGCTACCACAATAAGACGCCGAGTGCCTCCAACATGGCGTCAAGGCACTGATAGCAGACGACAATGTTGGTTTCGATTTCGAGTCGAACCGGAAGGTGACGTCAGGTGCAAAATCCTATACTTAAAGGCGCAAAAAAATGATCACAAAGAAGTAGACGTGCACACTCGGAGCATTACAAGCAGGGTTGGGCAGTATCGCGATACAAATGTCTCGCGATAGTATTTCAGAAATAATTTCATATCTGTTTTTCTGCATCGCGATGCATTTTTTTTCACCGGTGTCCGTATTCCTGTATCGAAATACATTTTGAATGTTCCAACTTGTATCGCGATAAAATCAGGGTGAAATGTATTTCGTTACATTTCTTGAAAAATACTCCCCCCCCCCTCCGAAACAAAAAATACAAATCCGAACGCAATTTGTTTTTTTGTTTTTTTACTTCTGAGGGCACCAGGGTCAAGGACATGCTTGGGAATTGTTACCATGCTGACCAAGGTTCCTTCCGATTCTCCAAACTATTTTATTATGCGTGCTCTTCTGTCTTCTGAGAAGTGTTGCGTAGTCGGGGACTCGAACCAGGTGGCGTGCCAGGAGTGGAGTCAGAGCATCTAGTGCCTGCAGGTCCTTAGGTAGGGGTATTTTCTTGACGTCATTGTTTGCTGGCATCCAAAGCCCGCTGCTAACTGCCTCTCTTGCCTTAGCTGCTAACCGTCTCTCTTGCCTATAGCGTACACAGTACACCCAGCCGGCAAAGCTGAGTCACAGTCCGTTGCAGTACGAGCCTGGCGGTGGTTGGCTTGAGATAGTAGGATGACTCACGCAGTGAAGTTTAACACATATTCGAATGCGTCTGCGGCTGCGCCCGTAATATTGCACGGCTAGAGGGTACGTCATCAGCCGACGTGAAAGTGACCTGCTGCTCTGGTGATCCGAAACCCAGGAAGGAGGTTAGACGTGGCCTCTCTGTGCGGACCCAGACTTCGTACACCTGCGACTCGTCTCGAGCGCGCTGTTTCTCGGAGAGCTCGCTCCTGTGCTGGCAATGTCAGGTCGCAATCCACGAGGTCTTTATTTGGAGTATGCAAGACAAAACTTGAGGACTGTAATCCATGCGTAGGTGGCGGAGGGTCGGCAAGAATTACCTTCAAAACAGGGATGCCACCATATCGTTTTTTTGAACCATAACAGAAGACAAGACATGTGTTTCAGGATGCTTCAGGTGGTCCACTATTTTCGAAAATTCCAAATGACACTGCCTATACGATCTTCAATGAGGTAACCTACAACGAAAGTACGTATTGTCCTTTTATACAGCAGCGTGGTAAAGTTTCATATTCAAGACCACACCTACAGATAAAAAATACTAGTTCATTCCACCGTGACGTCATGTGATAAATGGTGACCGGGGCGTTCTTATTGGATAGGGGCGTGGTGACGCTTTGATGGGATTTAGATTGATATGGAATTTATTTAGAGGTGGAAGTATTTTCTCATCCCTCGTCAGACAGACAGGATGTCAGGGAAGGGACCTCGGTCAGTCCTTGATGGAACGTTTTTTCGAGCCCATTGAAGACTTTTTGTCGCCCAAAATCACTACCTTCAAGGCAAATTGCCAAGCCTACGGGAAAGTAATTTCGGGATCAAAAGCTTCCATTTCCAACTTCAAGCTTCATCTTATTTGGCGTCTCAAACAAGTTTGAAAAATGTATTGCAGTATCAGTATTTCTGTATTTGTATTTGTGCCCTCCCTAAAATGTATTCCTGTATTTGTATTTCCAAATACTTCTCCCCCAATTTAAAATGTATTTCCGATACGTATCGCGATACACTTTTACAGATATATTTCAGTATCAGTATTTTAGCTACTATTTTAATGTATCCCAGTATTTGTATTTCCAAACACATTTTTGAGTATCTGTGCCCAACCCGGATTTCAAGCAACTGAATTTTATTTGGAAAAAACGAGCATATACACGCACTTTATTATACCTCACCCCAAATGAACCTGAATTCCTTATTTGATAAAACGAGTGACGACGCACTGATGCAACCATCATCATCCTTTACACTGATTTTGAACGCCTCAAAAGATTTCCCCTCTGTTTTCGGTTCCTACTTGCCCGGATTCCGGAATTTGTGTTTTATCCAGCAAAGGATCACACGAACACATATTACAGTGGCCTTGCAAGTTCCACGAAGGAGACCGCTTTACAGAATGTTGATGCCCTATGTACGATCGGGTGGTGCACGAAAGCACCCGATGACAAAAGCCCCGTGTCAAATGCCCACGACTGACCCCCCCCCCCCTTTTTTTTTGCCCCGCCTCAAAATGGCCAGTTTCATCAGAAGCCCATGACGCGAATCCCCAGATCAGGTGGCCGGATCCTCACCGTGTCAGCGAAGCAGTCTGTTTGTAACTTAGAGACAGAAAGTCGGCACGCGAGTGTGTGTAACGTAATCATGCCGTCATTTGTAGACCCTTAACATATTGGGTTAAGACATGGAACAATGCTGGTTGAAGCGCGCACAGGGATTTTGCACGTGGGGCTATCATGCTACACACGTGCGATCACCAACATGCCGTAGGTATTTTAGACTACCGATGTGGCGCATTCCACATGTTTGTGCGCATGTTTTTTTTTTGTGCGCATGCTATACTGTTTTGTTTATTTTGAAGCATAATCTAAACTCTATTTCACCTTATGGTGTACGGCAGGAAAGGCTACAAGCACGATCTGCTTGCTGTGGGGTAGATCTCGGTGGCACAAGCTCTCGTGCATTAAGGGGGTTCAACCGCTATTTATTTCTACCCTTTTCCTCATAGATAGCCCAGAATTTCCGGAACAAACGAGTTGCATGTTCGCAGCTGCGCATGCAGGTCGGGCGCTCGAGGTGGGCTTGGGCCATGGGCTGTTCGCCGCCGATCTCGAGCTAGATCTTCTTCGCTCTGCGTCCGCCGCTGCAGGAAGCGGCCAACAGGCGGCGCAAGATACGAGCCAGTACATACGTAGATTACAGTGGCTTACAAAACGTAGAATAAGCTCCGATTTCCGAATGAATTCGAAGTTCCGTCCACGTTCGAAATTATCAAAAGCCCAATGTGCGGCGTCGTGGCCGTTTGGACCACCACATTTAACACGCAAACGTTGTTTTGCAATATAATAATATATATAAAAAATATATATTATATATATATATATATATTAGAGTTTAATTTAAAGCTAGACAAAAAAGAAATGAAATAAAGTGGCAGTTTTGCACTTTCTATGTCCTATATCGGCCCCCTCTTCGTCTGAATACTGGTTTGCAAACCCGCTACATGGTCTTGTGTAGAGCTAGTTGTGTGGAATAAAAGCCTATCTATCCTGAAAAAAGTGGCGCCAATCATTTTTGTGGATATGCTCGAGACACGTGCCGCGCGCCACTTCTGGGAAGAACTAGAGCCACTAAATCAGCTGCGCTTAGAGTATCGGAACTCTGTTCCCCAACATTGTTGTAGGCGCCGACATTTTGGTGCTTGTGCAGAGTCGACGCAACTGCCGATCATCATGATTCAAAAGTGCGACTTCCTCAGCATTAGATTCGGTGTTAGGAAGCTCATATAATATTGCTTTGCTCTGTTGCGAACTGTTTAAACAATTGTGAAGGACGGAAAAGCGTTTCCTGTGATCTCAGATATATCTTCAGATAACTGGCAACCATGATTTTAAGTGAATATGGCCAAGTGGCGTTAGTCTGAAACGTAGCTTATTTAGTGGCACTATACAAAGAAAAACATGGCGTCTGAAATCTAGCTCAGTGCTGCGCTGTTCCGCCATGATCTTCCCTAGTGCCACTAAATAAGCTTCGCTTCAAGGTAACGACACTTGTCCATATTGTGGCTTAAAATTATGGATGCCAGTTATCTGAAAATTTATCTGAAATCACGGGAAACGCTTTTACGTCCTCTACAAATGTTTAAACGCTTCGCAACAGAGCAAAGCAATATTACATGAGCTTTCTAACACCGAATAAAATTCCGAGGAAGTCGCACTTTTGAATCATGACGATCGGCAGTGGCGTCTGCTCTGTACAAGCACCAAGATGGCGACTCCCACAGCAATATTGGGGAACAAAGGGCCGACCCTAAGCATAGCTCATTTAGTGGCAAAGTCCACACTTCTGCGCGGCGAGGTCCACACTTCTGCACGTCCAGAGGTGTGGACCTCGTCGAAAATGTCCACACTTCTGCGCGTCGAGTCAAAAGCAACAAAAAGCAACCGTTTCCCATCCGTGAACTCTACTAAGGAGTTCTCTGTCCAAGCAAGTGGCGCGGCTCTACTACTCATCCACAATCGCGCGCCCAGTGCACAGCAGCTGACAAGATTGGCAACGGGTATGGCAAGAAAGGACACTTTCCGTCTGTCTGCCTGTCAGCAAAAAAGAACCACTCAAATAAACAAAGGCATGTTGCACTCGAGCTGTCCTCGTAAATTTTATAAGTTGAAGGTGCTGCCGGCAAGGGCAGACTAAATTCCTTTGATGAAATTCACGCTTACGAGTACCGCCAGCCATTGTTGTGGAAACGCGCAAGACACGTGCGAGGAGCGGGTGCTCCGCTGCCATTCGCTTCCAAGGGTCGCTCATTTCAGTACTGCGCCGACAACTGCTTCCAAGGGCCGCTCGAGACGCGGGCCTCGTGCACTGGCGCATTTGACGCCACTTGCAAGACAAACGCAAACACATCGAAGGGCTTTAGTCCAGACCATGGTCCAGACAGATAAAGCGGGATCAGCGGCCATGTGCAATAAAGAAAACAAAAAGGATCGGTGGCCGAGTGGGCTAGAGCACACCAGCTCGGAGCACGTGGAGCGTAAGCTCGCGCTGTATAACCCAGGGATCCTGGGTTCAGTCCCCACCCCTGCCCATGTACCCTCACCCCTGCTCGTGTATCAATCCCCACCCCTGCTCGCGTATCACTATTACGTGATGCACGTCAAAGACCCCGGGCTACTGGTTGTATTGCACTAGCTAAATTGCTCACGTACAGCTGGGAGACAAGTTGCCCCTTGAGGCAGACTATGCTCTTGGCTGTATAAAAATACACACACCCCAATTTGTTTCCAGACAGGTAAGGTAGCACTGCTTCATTGCACCGTGACATAGTAAGGTCACTGTTGAAAGAGGTGTTCATAACGGACAATAGCATAGTGAACTACCGAGGTTACTTATGAAGACACGAAAGTTATTTAGAGGTTCATTTGATTTTGCCTAAAAATGAGAAAGGTGAAGAGAAAAATAAAAAAGGAACATACGCCTCACCTTAGGTAGAAACTTATTTTCTACCTATTAATGGCCCGTTTGGTTTTCTCCGCAAAACGGGAAGTGTTAAATTTACAAAAAAAAAATTGTTGCGGGCGCGAAAACGCTAACGTTAAAATTCAGTTTGCATCTCAGAGAAAGCACCTGTTTGTTGGTTAAGAAAGTATATTGTAATTGTTCGAAATAATAGAAATCATGCTTCTTTTTTATTTTTTTATATCCACTAGCCACCAAACAAGGTCTACAGAGAATGAAAATATCTGAAATAATGTTTCATAAGATAAATGTTGTTCGGAATAATTATTTTAGCCTTCCTTGCAACTCATTCAACTATTTTTTTTATTTCAAAATACATATTAAAAGGGTGCTTTCATGTGCGCTTTGCTTAGGTGGAGCAACGCCTCCTGTACTAAGATGCCTGTCAGGTGGCTCGCTCTCCCATTGCGGCCGGTCTGCCATCGTATTGTAGCCAGACGCCACTAGGTGGCACTCAGTTCCGACCCGCTAGGCGCGAGCAACAACATCATCATCAGCAACTCTTGCTGGGCGCTCGGCCATCTCGGCGCAACTGGCGCGGCCGGCCGCTCGCAACCTGAGCGCTAATTTTATTTATTTTAACATTAGTTTTAGTTTCAGTCTTTGGTTTACTGTTTTGCATCCTTTTGAAGAAAAAGACCCAATTATTCTCCATGGCCCTGAGACCATAATACCAAAAGAAGACAAAGACGAAAGTGTAAATACACCAAAGAGTGAGCCAGCGCTGCGTAAGTTTGTCTTTCTTTTGTGTGCGTGGACTGGAGTAACTGTTTTGCTGGTGCGCTGTCCCGCCTGTACAGCACCACATCATTCATAGCCTTCGCACTTTCTTTGCGCTGTTAACGCCAGGGACAACACTGCACTATTCGATTTGAAGCACTACTCGCACACCCCTAGTGGTATCACAATAGCAGACGTCAAATCTCCCGCGCTCTCGCGGCCGCGAGCGATAGGGTCAGTTAGCAGCGCCCCTCGCGGTCGTTTCGGTGAAGGGGAGGAGGAAAAAGGGAGAGGGCACGGCAGGACGCTCGCCACTCTCATGACAGGCATCTTAGTACAGGAGGCGTTGGGTGGAGACATCTGGCCATTTTGTCCCACACGTTTATTCTTCTTTTTTGTTCAGAAGCGCGTGAAAGAGCGTGTCCCTGCACGCGTTTGTGGCGCTGACTGTGCTATGGCGACTTTTTGTTTTCGTCGATTTATTTATATTTTACCCGAGAGCGCGTGCTGTCGGCATCGGGTACTACAAAGGGTGGCATCACCCTAAGCAGAAGGACATTGACGTACCCTACATATTGCCGCGCGCGCAGGTGGCCAAGCAGGCAGCGCGCTCGTGGCCTAAGGATTATCGCGCGTGCCTTCCGCGCAGAAAACCAGGGTTCGATTCCTGGCCGTGAAGACGCATTTTTGTTGATTCTAGCGTGATGTTCTGGTAAATTCGAGAACCGTGTTGCTGATCCGAGGTTAGAATGTTTGACACGCCGAACCTTCTACGCCGATTATTCCAGAAGCCCACGCGTGTACAAAATGGGCTCCGCGTGGCAAGCCGGAGTCAGTTTCGCCCCAGCGCTCGACTCTGCTGTCACTTCGACGCCCGCGACGCTCTGCTTTCTTCTGTTCCCTTTTTATTTTTGGGCACAAGTTTGCCCCAATAAACGTTTAGTATCTTCAGTGATTGTCGCCTCATCACTTGACATTCGTGACAATATTAGGATATCTCTGTTCAAACCTGCGCGATTTTCGGGTGCTTACGAGCCACGCTTGTAGCGTATGCAAGCGTTTGACCACGCGCGCTTACATAGCACACACAAAAAATAGAATCAAGAAAAGTATCGCCTTCAAAGCTTTATCAGGCCTTTCACTAGGAGTCTGCTGATGACTAGTTACACTTTTTTGTAACGTTCAAAAAGTGCCGACCAACGGAGCCATGAATTGTAATTGTGTTGTGATAAGACGCTTTACACACGCGCCAGATTACAGCCGCCATTGCCGACCTTCACTTGTCTTACCGAGATACCGAGCCACTGAAGCGGGCGTTGACGAGCTTCCACCAAGGCCAATGCTAAAAGGAAGGACAGCATAAAATCTAAGATGGCAATAGCCTGGCCTGTTGTGGCAATGACAAACTGAAGTGAACGTAATAAGAGCAAACAAAAACTGAAGGTCGGTTATGGCGGCGCCCATGCAAAGCTCCTGCAAAGCGTCTATACAGCGGCTAGTTAGTCAGCCCTGAGGGCATCTGGGTGTCTTCGTTGGAGATGAAATACAGTGCAGTATACCGCTGCTTGTCTGACAACTTAACGTGCATCACGGAGTAGTGATACATGAGAGCACGCCGGTACGATGCTCATCCAGATTGAAACGGGCAGAGGCGGTGGATTGAATCCACGATCAGTCCGCTTTACAGCGTGAGCTTTCGCTACACGTGCTACCGATCCACGAGCAACGACACATCGCGGTCGAATTCGAGCTTGAGAGAAAAACAACAGCAGCAACAGCAAGAAAATCTCCGGTTTGAGTCATTTAGTACTAGTGTCGCCATCTCGTTTTAACAAGTTGGAAATAAAATTAACAGGGTGATTTTATTTACACAAATACGCAAATACAACAATATTTTGCTTTCTCGTCATGGTCTTAAATTTAAGATTAGAGGTACCCCTAGTACGTGCGGCCAAGCGTTTTGTCACGTTTGTCTTCTAAATAATGATATTTTCAAAAATGCCTCAAAACGCGCTAAAAACAGTCAAAACGGTCATATTTCTGGATTTTATTCAAAATCTCCAGCACTCTAAAAGAAAAATTCAAAGGCCGTACGACCTTCATTACGTTATCATAAGTAACCCCTAAAAGAATGAATCCTATCGTGCATTCCTGAAACTCAGG